>BQNB010006176.1:0-98687 GCA_026074375.1 Tanacetum coccineum | reverse complement strand
AGAATGAAATACAATCTTGTCAATCTGTGTAAAATACAATTGACAGACAGAGGACATCGTCGCACAGCCTGGAATTATTAAGTTTTCGTGAAGCAGGGTTACAATTCTTTTTCATGTACAATTTGCTTTTGCTTAAAAAATGTATATACAAAACTTGGGCATTGAATGTTCATCTACATGATTTGTCTATCACCAAAGCAACTGAAAATTGTTGCTTGATTTTTAACTGCATTTCATTGACAAAGTGATAGAGTTACTTAGATAGTTACATGCACAGTTACACAATACCAACAACAAATATAGCCCACAACAACTCGTAAACCTTCACCTAATTCTAAACTTACTGATTCCCAAACTAACTTTCCTATATATAACACATGGTAACATTCACATATAAAAGAGAAATTACAACATAAAAAGTAGGTAAAACAATAACAACACTGAAAATCTTTAAGAAAAATTAAGCAACTCTAATTATAAAACCCCAACACTGAAAGAGATTGTGAGAGTGAGAGTGGTGAGCGTGAATGGGATACCAGGTTAAAAGAAAGAAACGGGTTAAAAAAAAACCCGAAATGCAGGCCAAGGATTGCTCGTCTATTCCACTTTGTAATCTTCCCTCATCCTGAAATCAAAAAATAACAACACCTTAGACACAAACAACAGAGCAAAAAATCGAGTACCCATTTGAAATAAAGAAGTAATTACAGCTTCATCAATTCGGTATCTTTGTGTCTATAGTCGAAAGAAGTGATTATTGTTTGAATCTTCAAATTATCATCAACTATGTGTATGGATTTAGAGTTTATTATATGTGAAAATTTATGTGTGTGTTGAGAGGTTTTAGGTATGTCAAGATGATGATTCATTGAGGGGTTTGGTAACACGTGTTCAGGCTTACGTATATCGGAGAAGAAGTGGAATGTGTTTTTTAATACTATTAAATTCTTGGATCTGGTACATAAAAGAGATTGTGAGAGTGATAGTGGTGAGTGTGGATGGGATACCGGGTTAAAAGAAAGAAACGGGTTAAAAAAACCCGAAATGCAAATAGCGCCCAATAAATGTATATATTGGATAATGATATCTATTTGGTTTCGATATCTATATCACCGGGTAATAACCTTTTATACCTAAAAAAAATATAAGCATGAACGTGACAACTAAGTAACCACCTATTGAGAATAATTTATAAAATTCAAATTTAGTTGGTAAGTTTGTATGTCATCATTTTCACATTATTGTTATTTTTAAATATCTTTATTCATATCAAATAATCAAACATTAAACTATTAGTCTTAAATTTAATGCAATTTGGATTATAAAAAGAATTTCAAACTTTATTTAACCGTATGTTAAAACCCCAAAACTATAGTTAATAAAGTTCAAGAACAAATTTGATCATATATGGCTAAGGTTGCAAAAAACCGTGAATCGATAATTAGACGATCGATTCTCGTAGCTTGTAATCGGTCTAGGCGGGATTGATTGGTGATTAATCAAATTAGCATTTTCGGTAACTTTTAAGTATTTTCGGCAAGATTAAAAAACAATTTGTAATAGATATAAACAACTACTATAAGTGATTAAAGCAAGTTTACGATGAGCTTTGGATAGTTCCGGCAAGATTTGCAGGTCTCTGACAAGTTTGATCACCATTCATTATAATGCAATATATAGTCCCTGCAACATACTTTTGATACTGTGAGTCTGTGACTAAAATGAATTTGGTGCTATATTTTTCATTGCAATGTGAGCAACATCTACTTGAAACATACCTTCTCTTTTCGCACAGCTGTCCGAACGTCGTTGGTAAGCAAGTATTGAACGGATTCCATATAAACCTGTTCCAACAACCAAGACATATATTAGTATTTCGAAGCAATATATGCAATATGACACATAATGTATAACGGTCACCACCTATGCGACGACCACGATAAAAAAATGTTCACACAATAGCTAAAAAGTAAAAGTCAGGTTGAGAACGCTATCGTATGAAGTAACTTTAACCATTGGGTTCCATACAGAACTAACATATATAAAGTAAGCATTAAGTTATATACTCGGTAGCTATTTGAATGCTATCAAAACGACATGAAACGCTCAAAACACTATTATGTCCCATATGCTTGTGTTCTTTTTCCAAAATCAAAATAACCAACCTATGCCATCCCTTATTCACAATGAGTGGCTTTCTGGCAACATAAAAGAGATAAAAGATCCTAACTTTTCAAGATTAATATCTTGAAGTACTATAAAAACCAGCCATTTTTGATAGTAGTATTGTATCAGGGACGACCTAAATGCTTGAGTTGGGAGTAGTGAAAGCTATTCCTTTGGAGGTAATGATAGGCCAAAATATTGATATATACTAATATATGAAACTATAGTACCTGCAAATTAAACTCCGTATATTTGCAATTCTGAATCCCAATTTAAGATATCCTTCAAAATAAAAAACAACATATTATTAAGTCAAAACACAAATCAAAGAAAAGAAATATAAAAAGCTATTAACAATTTAACAATATATAAGTAAGATGAACCGGTGGCACCGAGATCTATGGCTGCTATAGTTTGGAAGCTTCAAGCGGTGGTAATCGGTGTGGTGGAATATCATCTAAATAAATGAGAGATGGGAGAGTCTTGAAGATTTTGGGGAAGAGTGAGTTGGGCCATAAGGTTGGGCTAGACAAATAGGCCAATTGAAGCCTGCAAAAGGGCTGAAAAGTCAAATATGCAGTCAAATGTTTGCGGATTGAAATATAGACTAATGTTGCAAATGTTAGTATTCATCTTGATAAGTTTTGATGAAACACTCATTTTTAAGTTATGCATAGAATGTGAAACCTCTACAAACCACTTGGTATTGACGAGCCTATAAATGCCATCGGAGTAACTTAAGATTTTAACATGAACCATTGTACACCCATTTTCTTTTGATACTTGATAGTAGAACATAAGGATTTTTGATGAGCACAAAATACAGAATTACTCGGTTTTTCAAAAGTTATGCAAAAAAACAGACGGCTTACTATCGGAGACATGGGCCAGAAACAATCTAACTATACAACCAAGTGGGCAGTGATTAGAGCTTGCTTGAGTGAAGACCCTCGTCAAGAAGTTAATGAAGGTTAGGATTCTCCATTGCAGCCACAACTATGAGCTTATCATTCAACTGTTTGTTAACTGCCAATTAAGGAAACAAATTGCATTAGCCAAATTGCTACAAATAATGTCAATCTGATGCAGCGCGAAGAAGAAAATGAACCAGATGTAAGCCGTCTTTCGTAATAAATCTTTACATCATTTAGTAATTTAATTAGTTCCGTTCCATGAATTAGGGCACCTTGACGCACAAAATCAGTTACATTTGATGTCATAGGCTTTAACAACGATATGACCTCACTTAGACCCGTACTAGCACAAGAAATTCCTACATAACATCATTAGTTTAGGATTAGAATATTATAATGAATGGGGAATACTTTACATCTCCCGTTGTCGTGTCGTCGCATTATCTATAAAGTGATATATACTTTTTACTGATCATGATATATTAAAAGGAAAGTCTGGGATGTCAACATATTTCAACATTGAGCTTTTCAATGATGGGTGATTTCCAAATGAAACCATTAAATATCAATAGTTTATGCGTAAAGGGTGTCTAGCATATATAAGAACACTAATGTTTAGCATAATACGAATCCAATTGGTTCACCCATTATTTAAAAATTCAAAATTGTACACACAAAACTAGTGATAGTTTAGCGAGTCATTTTGAGAGCGTTTTGCATGTTTCTGTGTGTATGCATGTGAGTAGCCATGGCTACACCATATCTCACATGTGGGTTGTAGGATTCAAAGTCACAATTCTTGGTGTATGCGGTAAACCAGAACAAAAAGGGTTAACAAATAGTTGAAAATACATTCTGATCATTTAAAACATACCTGTATATATTTGTTGACCATATATTTAACACACTAATAATTAAAAGAAGTAAAAGCTAAATTATTTTGAAATATCTACATTACCAACCACATCTGAACAATAAATCAATGAGTATACGGCTAAATTGTCACTAAATAAGGTTTAAGAAAATAGTACCAACTCTGGTTTAGAGTACCCGACGAATCCAAGGGCCAAAACAGCAGTCCTTCTTCTGACATCATCACTCACATCAGACACAACAAAGTGAAGTAGTTGGCGGATTGCCTTGTTATTTTTGTTCCAGTATATGCCAATGCCAACGATACATTCCCCCATAACGTAGAATAGGATCTTGATCACGGGTCATCTGTTCAATTAGGGTGTCTGCTTCTTCCTCTCTTCCATAAACTGTGAGCGCAATGCCCAAAGCTAAACTCCTGCACATCATGAGTGTATAATGTTAATACTAATAGCAAGGATTACTATAATCACTTCACTAACTTGTCCTCAAATGAACTTTTATCTTATCTTCAGTCATTTATTTTCACACATTAGCAAGAAGATTGTGGAAAGCATCATAAAATCATTATAATCACACATTAGCAGCAGGAACTTCAAACTAAGTCTAATAAGCAACTCGAGTGTCTGCAAAGTAGTAAACACACACTATACGATCAAATAACATTGAAGCTTACAAAAATAACATAACTAACTGATCACAAGTTCAAATTATACTAAACCCAGATCAATTTCGAAGCTATAAACGACAAAATTAACAAATCCACATTATCATACAAATCATATCAAGCAAAAGGTTTTCATTTTACAAATGAGCTGAAGAGTAACTATATCGTTGGTGACTTAATTCTATATAAACCAAAGCAGATTCACTTAAAAAATACAAACAAACGTTAATTATCTACCCAAAAGCATGCTTTAATATTATTTCAAGCACAATAACCCTAATTAAACACTCTGATTTCTCCTAATAATGCACTGATAAAAGAATTTGACTACAACAAACAAATAACTACATGTTGAATGTAGTTTTCGGCTAAGCATTTCATCAAACACCATGTGTTCAATTTTGATTCTAGAATCCTAGATACATACATGTACATCTACGATCATAGCAATCAACAATGTTAAGCATTTTATCGAACACCTTGTGTTCAGGTTTCAACTACGATTATAACTATCAACACTAGACTACTCTATTAGTGCCGTAAACGATGTTACTTCCCTTCACAACAATTATCTACAACAATTTACTTGATAATTTTCATCTACTTAACATAACATTGTCTAATTAATCACCATAACGACTTCAAAAAGTACCAGCATATATAACATTCTACACATATATAATGACTTCAAAAAGTACACCATTGGCATCTTGCCTATCAACTGTTAGCAATTCATTCATTCATTATTAGTACTAGACATGATTTCATTATTAACAATAAATCAACTAAATTATGAAAATAAAGGGAAAAGGAAAGAAGACCTGAGTAACATCATCTAAGAGCATCTTCTTCTTCAACATCGTTGACTGGGTCACCTCCCTCGTGAGGTCATCTTTAGATCACAACAAATTCCAATCAGAATACATCACTGTTAAATGTGTGTGACAAAGATGATCGAAACGTAGATGTGAAAAAGAGTTGAAGAATAATTGAAAAATGGTTATGGATGAAAAGATGAAGTGCTGATTTTGGGGAAAAAAGGAAAATACATGTTCATGTGTGTGAAAAAAATGAGGAATAAAAAAAAAGAAAAAATAAATGCATTATATAGTTGGACAAAAGAATAGATTAATTTTCACCATTAGATCAAATCCAAATAGATGGTGGAGATTTGTTTCTCAGTAGCTGGGTAGAAACTGGTATGTAAATGAATTTTTCTCTTAAATGTATTATATATTAAATCTATTTGTTTACATTTTAAAAAATGACTTCTTAATTGGCGAAAAGATTATAAAATGTCCAAAACCTACTATATAAGTGTATTTTTTTTAATTATGGACTTGTTAATTGGGAAAAGATTATAAAATGACCAAAAAAATGTATTGATAAGATTATAAAATGACTAAAACCTATCTTTTCTACACTATATAATAGAGGAGACTATTACACATCATTACCATCTCATCGGCCAGTCAATGATGACTCATCGATAACATGACATGTAAATTTTAAAAACATTAAAACTTAAATTTAAACATTAGTCATTATCTAATGACAAATTTTCAAACATAAATTTAAACATTAAAACATATCCAACAAATTTAAACACTAATCATTATCCAATGGTTATTTTTCAAACATAAATTTAAACATTAAAACATATCCAACAAAATTTTACAAGATATTTTGAAAGTAGTTTAATTAAACATATATTTTGAAACTATATGCTTATAGGTGTTTGGGATTGCCCGCTATATAGCATTGATTATTTTCTGTTGTCGTTACAACATCACTATGGTACATAATTTACTCGATTGAGTTTCAATCTCTGTATTTTTTAAAAAATTTTTGTACTTTTAAAGCATATCCAATAGAAATCTCTGACTTTTTCAAATTATTAAAGTGAAGCTTAAAACATATCTAATGGAAGTTTAAAATACTAATAGAGATAACGTATTACGTAAAATAAATTTACGTACATAATATTATAAAAGTAGCCCGCCCGTTGGGCTGGTTAGAGAACTAGTATTATATAATTGTATTTTATCAATTATTGACTTGTTAAATGGGAAAAGATCACAAAATGATCAAAACCAAAAGCCATTGCTGCTTAGAAAAGTTTTAATCAATTAATAATTGAGTACTATATACATAATTTCACATGCTTTTAAACATATTACAATGCATTTAAGATCGAGGATCCCATCTATTTTAAGATAAGCAGGAGGAATTACAGCCGCTAGATCAACTACAATCTCAACCTTTCATTTCATAACTGCAACGAAACACAACCGTTTGATCTTGGGTATTTGAATTGTTACTTTATTTTTAGGAAAAAGATCCTCTCATGTTCAAATGAACATGAGAGGATCCTTATCCTTCTTTTTATTTCCTGAACCGATTGACTTGTGCTTGTGTTGAAGGCAACTTATTGTACAATAGTGGCTATTTTTCATAGTTTTCTTTTTTAATTTATTTATCTTTAGAAACAAAAATGCTACAAATCAAATAAAAATATACGCTTTATAGTAACTTAGTATAAAATTTTCAATATCAACTCAGCTTTTTCTCAAAAGGTTTAAAGTGACAGTGATATTTTACTCTGTGCAATTCTTTTGGATGCTTACTGACCTTTTAAAAGAGCTAGCCGCACATGATAAACACACGTTTCATTAACTTCTAGCAAGAAATTGGCAATGAAGACATAACTTATTTCACAAAAGATTTACTTAGCAGGTAAAATTAGCAGTGTCATGTTTACGGTAGAGAAGAAAAAATAGAAGATACGTATCAAGTTTCAATAATTTAGATAATTGTTTAAACAACAATAATTGACTAAATAATATTTAAAGTGGTCATTTGAAGGTAATCACGCTAATGATTTGCAAACTAGACGCGTACTTTTTCATTTCACTCTTTTGGTTTGCGAATCGAAAAGCGAACTTCTCTTTTTATGTCGCAAATTAAATGTGAACTTCACTTTCATTTACAAAGCGGGCATATCTTGTGAGTCAGATTGTGGAAACTACGAACCATATTCATTTGATTTAGTTTCAAAACTAGTTTATACCAAAATATGTCAGAAACTTGTATTTTATCCATATTCTTATATGTCACCCAATAGCAACCAAGTTTCACGAGTGTTCCAATTTGATACCTCAAACTTTAAACTAATCAGAAAAACCAATAAAGTTTCTAAACTGTTTCATTCTTGTGTATTTTTTCAAAACTGGTGTGCTTAAAGTATTAATATATGCATTAACATGTTGTATATTAATTTAAAAACTCACCCCCTGAATTTAACTAATTACAACCAACTTTATGTACAACATGTTAATGCATGACTAAACAAAACAATAACAACAAAATAATAACCAAGTTTGAAAAGTGTTCCGTTCAAGTCACTCTAACATAATAATTACATAAGAATGGAACAGTTTTGAAACTTTGATGGGTTTTTATGAATGATTTAAAGTTTGAGGTAGTAAATTGGAACAAAACTCAAACTTTGTTACTATTACATGATTTTCACCCTTTTAATAAAGAGCAATGCTATGTCCACACTATATTTACAAAAAGATTTCCACACCATGATGTGTCAACATCATTTAGAAAAGGAGGTTCGTCGCTTTTGATAATTGGATGTTTGTTGATTTTGTTTAGACTTTTGGATTATGTTTCTCTGTGTTATGACTTTGCTATCGTAATGCAAGACTCTTTTATCTTGTGTTAGATATTGTCATGACACATTGTGTCTCATTTGTTTATCTATTTCATTTAGTTGATTATTAAGAGACATATTGTCTCTAGGTGGATGTAAATATCTTATCGATATTTTATGAGATAAGCTATATAGTATTTTTTTTATTTTTCCCTAAAATGGGGTTTATTAGAGATTTCATATTCTACGAAGGATATGCAATGCCTCAAGCATGACTCACAACTTAAACTTCTAGAAACAATTTATAAAGTTCTCGATAACTTTATTTGATCAAATTGAATGAATCCTTATATGGATAAAAATCATTTTAGATGCATATTATATAAATTGCTTTTGCATATGGCTTTAAGAACTGAGTGATCTTCAAGTACCATAAATAAGTGTAATTGATGTTTTATGTTCAATTTGCAATTATTATAGTCCATGAAGAAGTCCTAATTTTCCCCTTTATTATTTGTACATGCATTTTATACTTTCCAACCAATTCATTTGATATTGGGTTGGAAGTTACACATATATTTTGTCGTTATTGCAGGACTTCTTGTTAACATCAACAATTTGGTGAACTTCATTACAAAGTTGTTGTCAACACAACTCATTTAGAAGATTGGCATGCGATGCTTGAAATGTATACATTAAATTGAGGATGAGCATTATGCGCACTGCACTCTTTTTCTTCATTAAGTTTTTGTCCCATTAGGTTTTTCTTGATAAGGTTTTTTAATGAGGCAGTCTATAGCGTATAATAATAAACGATGAATATCCAAGGAGAAGTGTGTAAAATATTGTTGGGCTTATGAATATTCAACATTTATCTATAGGGCTATTGGGCTATTAGGGTTTGACATGTATTCTTCAATTAACATCGCGGATCACATCTTTATATTTTAAAATAAGGAGGGGGATTATTGTCGTTGGATCAGCTATAATCTCAACTTAACCTTCCATTTCATAACTTCCACAAAGGACGCCTTCACCACAAATGCAACGAAACACAGCTGTTTGATATTGGGGTATTTTGATTGTTATATTTTTTATTTCATGAATAGACTTGATGTGTGCTTGTGTTTACGAGTGAAGTAAGTTTTATACTTCATTTTACAGTAGTGTTTAATTATAAACTTTCATATCAACACAGATTCTCTTAAAAGGTTTAAATCGACAATGAAATTTTACTTCATGTATTTCTTTTGGATGCTTACCAACCTTTTAAAGAGCTAGCCGCAGATGATAAACACATGATTCATTGACTTCTAGCAAGAAATTGAGATTGAACACATAACTTATTTCTTGTAATAAAAATGTGAATTTTTTTTTTTTTTTTGGGTGCAGAAATAAAAATGTTAAATTGAAACATCGTTAATTATTTCTTGCCATGATTACTAATTACTTAATAAAAATGTTAAATAGAAACATTTATCATGTCTCTTTAGTCCATTTCAGACATGTTAATTATTCCTTGGTAATGGTCATATGTTATGGAGGTCAGCTTTTTGCATGTTAGGTGATATGTCCTATTTATGTAATTACTTAATAAATTACCTTTGTTAATGATAGACCAAAATATTTTGAATCAATCTTCATTTTCATTTTTTACGGCATCATTAATCGTGGCTTTTAAAATTTTCTTTAACTGAATAAGGATGGCCATTTTAACTGAAATCACAAGCAATCGCATCTGGAGAACTTAAAAAGAGGTACTAATTTATCGCTCTTTATCTAATGAAGCGGGGTTTATAAACCAACTGGGCTAGCTCAGTTGGCCACCAAGATTCCTTAGGGGCTTGGGGAGGGGATATTTGGCTATGGGAGGTCTTGAGTTCAAGTCCCACCCGGGACTTTTACCCCTTCAGGCGGAATAGGAGAAAATACAGGCGGGTTCAGGGTACAGCATACTGCCCAATTAGATGTCACTGTTAGACCTGAACCATTAACAACTAACAAGCCGTTCTAAAAAAAATAAAAAAATGAAGCGGGGTTCATAAGCCAAAAGTCAACACAAAGTGTGAACGTGTGTGCCTCAGATTAGACACCCCTTGGATAAACAATGTTTATGACCAGCTCTTGTAGACTAAACAAATCACGATCCGTTGTTATCATGTCCCTTTCTTCAACGTTGGACATTAACCGGTGGCCAATAATGTAATTCATAGTGTGCATTATGAAAGTCAGATCTTTGTGTGTATGAAAACACAAAAAAATATAAAGTAATGTTTATATTTTCAAAGCAATTTGGATATAGTTGTTCACAATGTTTTGAAACCCGGTTCGACCCGGCCGGGTCAACCGGTTGAACCGGTTCCGGTCGAAAAAACGGGTCAAATTAAACCGGGTTTCATATTTTCGAAACCCGGTTTGACCCGCCGGGTTTAAGGTGACCCGGGTCAACCCGGTTCTCGAGACCCGGTTTGACCCGGCCGGATTTTGGTTTTTTCAAGTTTTTTTATAAATAAAGTAAGTTTTTATATATATTTGCAACGTAATTTTATTTGTTACATGTTATATTTGGTAGTAAATCGTTTTTAGGCTAAATATAAGGTATATTCATAATTTATATATATAATTTTTTGTATTATTAAAAATATTATTATTTTTTGGGTGTTATATTATATAAGTCCATTACAAAAGAATTTAAGAGAAATATCTCTACTATGTATAATAAGAAAACCCATATATTTAAAAACTCTCAACTTCAAACAAACGAAATTACTAATCTACTTCAACTCTTTGTTTTCAATATTATACTTTGCATACATAGATTTTTCTTCCATTGGTACTAAGTTGTAAGTTTGACCTAATAAACAGTATCCATCATTTCATACATGAATTAATTAATCGTCGTCTCATAGTTATAATTATTTACCGTTTTAAATTTGCGATGCTACTCCAATTGGTGCCTCAACTGCCAAAATACTCACCGTGTGGCGAGTGGAGATCATTGGTTTTGTTTTTTTCTTGTTCCAGCTAATTTTACACCTTTTAGTTGTGGATACCTTTTGTAAATCGTCTAATATATTATAACATGTAGTTCTCCACGATGATATAACTTTATTACTCCCTCCGTCCTTGTGCACCGTTAACTTTTGAAGTCGTTATTTTCAACTTTAATCTTACATATTTTAATTTGTGTTATATAGTATTTGATGAAAACTATTATACATTTAATACTTAATCTATTCGTATATGTTGCATCAAGTATTATATAACGCAAATAAAAAAAATTTAAGATTAAAGTTGAAAATAAAAATTTCAAAAGTTAATATCAGACAATAATTATGAGACGGAGGTAATAACTTTTTTATTCTTTTGGTATAGTAATTTTTAATTCTTTCTAAACCCGCCGCCATCTGGATCCAAATAATGAAAAAGTGGGAACATCTCAAAATACCATTTGAAAAGATAGACGTAGCCACCGAAAAATTCAAAACTTTTATCGGAAGAGGTGGATATGGTTGGGTATACAAAGGAAAACTCTCAATCGATGGAAAATATACCACGGTTGCTGTAAAGAGGTTGAATGAGCAGTTCGGACAAGGCTTAAAGGAGTTTTTGACAGAGATTCAGTTGCTCTCTGGTCAAGAACATCCAAACCTTATCTCTCTTCTCGGTTATTGTGACGAGGGAAAGGAGAAGATAATTGTCTATGAATATGCAACGCGTGGAAGTTTGGATATTTATATAAGGCGTAATCGTGATAAGAATTTTACACCTCTCACGTGGTTAGAAAGACTCAAAATTTGTGCGGATGCAGCTCGTGGTTTGGATCACCTCCATAACCATATTGGAGGGCATCGAACGATTATCCACAGGGATATAAAAAGTTCAAACATTTTGATAGATGAGAACTGGGTTGCTAAAATATCTGACCTTGGATTGTCTAAGTTAAGTGTATCAGGTTTTGATATGAGTCTCATTGTTTCGAATGGATGCGGGACACGAGGGTATTGTGAACCAGAATACTACAATTCAGGAGTCTTGACCAAAAAATCTGATGTCTATTCTTTTGGCATTGTGCTATTTGAAGTTTTATGTGGAAGATTGTGCCTCACTAAGTATGATGATGCCTTCATCCTCTCTGGAATATCAGTCAAAGAATACTATAACAAGGGCAACTTGGTCAAGATTATTGATCCTAGTTTAAGGGAACATATGGGCTCATACTCCATGACCAAATTCTCGGAAATTGCATACAGATGCTTGCACGATGATCGAGAACAACGACCTTCCATGGATATTGTCTCGAATGAGCTTGAAGATGCGCTTAATGTCCATGTAAGATTTATTATGATTTAATTTATTAATGCAAGTCGAGTACATATTTCAAGATTTAAATTTGTATGTTTTATAGGTGGCACTGGCACATGAGTTAGACGAGAATGAAGAGGATATAGATGAATATTGGGAGAAAAAGTTGCCAGATGCGTATCAACGTTATATAAAAATGTCAGACATTCCTATGAACTACATTACCAAAAAGGAGCTCTACCTCCTCTTTTGTCACGGTTTCCTTGCTAACATATGGGGAAACTGGGTAATTCTTTAGATATTCTATCATCTAGTGTAATTATGAATGGATCATCAAGATATTATAAGTATTATATATATATATATTTCGTATTGGATAAATTTCATGACAAAAGCAGAATGAATTTCTTGATACATTAATTGCATTTCTAGTTAATGTTTTGATTTTATTATCTGGTTAACAGTGGTTTTCAACGTGCAAATCAACCTGCGGGATTTGTTCCATACAACCCTCTACACATGTCTTATCCAAGGACCCTAGTTACAAAAACCTAGAAACTTTATCTCTACCTGAATCAAGGTTCGTATGATATATATATTGTAAGAAAATTTCATTATTAGCTCCAAAAATTTCAGCTAATTAATCTGTATATGTCAACAGGTTCAAAGAGGTGAAAAAACTTGGAGGTGATAGATTATATAAATTCACATGTAGACTTGAGTCATTCATGTTATCACCTGGTCACTATAAGTACTATGCATGCTATCTTGTGTTCAAATTAGAAGACAGCCTTGTTCTGTTGAATGATGGGCCTATTTTTGAAGCAAAGTACAACTGGGGCCGCAATAGTACTATACAAATAACACTAAAAAAGCCGAAAGATGAAACTGGATCAGATTTGATCTCAAATTATGCGGGCTCAATAAGGAGTTGGGTGGAAAAAAGGGATGATGGTTGGTTGGAGGCCAGGTTGACCAAACCACTGTCCTTAAAACATCACGTGGAATATCCTTACGAACTGGCGGTAAGATTAGTTAGGATGGTGCATGGGAGCCTTAATGGGATAGTTGTTGAAGGCGTTGAATTTAGGCCAGTGGTTGTGGATAGATATGGATTTATCATATCTAGCGGTTGAAACTTCAATCAAAGACAATTTATTTATTGGTACCCCTCGCTTTATGCGTTTTAACTTATTAAACTTTATATTTTTCGTTTCGTATTTTTCGTGTTACAGTTTTTTAACATATACAAAATTATAAAAATAAATAAATAAATAAAGTCAAAAAAAACATGAGGCGGTTTATATTGCTTTTTTTTCTGGGGGGGGGGGGGGGGGGGGAAATTTATATCAGAGCCTTATCTACACGTTGTAAAACAGTGAAAATCTTTGTATTTTGTTTTTTTTAATTTTTATCTACTCTTTCTTTTATATTTTTATCAGTTTATTTATGGTTATATAGAAAGGAATAGTAAATTATAAAAAAGACCTACATAAAGCATGACTTTATCAAACATTCTGTGATTTGTGACACACAAGTTTTTCAAATTAATTCAACCAAAACAAGTCAGGATACCCCGTATGATTGTGGAAGCGAAAGAGTATCTTGTGCAATCAAGCAAACCAAAAAACGTATAACAAGCAAACAAGGGTTTCTTATTCAAGCGAATTAGCGTTTGGATGAGTTTAGGGTTTCGTTTGAGGCATTAAATGCAAGTGGAGTTACTAAATTAATTGTTTAAGGTTGGGAATTAATGTTATGTAGGGCTTGTAACTCATTTATGGTAAACCTAAACTGAAAAAGCTTCAATCTTTATACCCGTTTCACTTCAAAGACACAAAATTTAATCTTTAAATAACAAAAACAACAAAAAACCACACAACACTTCCTTTTCATTGAAACGATGCTTATACCATTTCATACAACATTAAAATATCAATTCATCAATGGCTACAATGGATGAGAATGTTCTTATTGCAGGTGCAAAAAACCGACCACCAATGATCGAGAAAGGCGGTTAGGATAGTTGGCAGAGTCGTATAATACTTTACATTGAAGGTAAGGAGAATGGAGAAATTCTATAACACCCCCATTTTTGAGATATAGTAGCGGAAGCTAATCTGTGGTATTATTTCATAGTACAACAGTCATAACCATAGAAAACGACTCGAAAGAGACGTTTTTAAAAGATAAGTTATCATTCATTATTTCATCAGAGTTTTTACAAACAGAGGTCCCAAAATCTACATGAAAACATAAAGTTTGAATGATAACAGTTTAGCCATCTTCAAGTCCGTGCCACTCCATGCCATAAGATGTTCAGTTACCTAAGATAAACATGCTAAAAAGGTCAACACAATGGTTGAGTGAAATTCATAGGTTTATAATAAATAGTGTGAATACAAGTCATTGTAAGAGTGGGTTACGTTGTTATACACCCATAAGTGTAATAATTGCAATGAGTACAATTATTGTGGAAAACAATATTATTGTGTCTAAGCTCATGGCACTCAAACTGACTAGTGTATATATCAATAATGATATATATAATGATAATGGCCCCCGTGTAGGTAATTTCCATATACCTATGACTTTCAAATATAGTGCGTTTGGTTACCTATCCGGCTAACACAAACGGGATTCGTCAATCCCAATAGGCCTATTCACAATATTCGCGTTCTCTCATAAGTGATTAATGGTCCATGATGGTGGGGGTCTTTTGGCATAAAGGGACTTAGACAACAGATGCAATAATATATCAGGATAGCATACATTTAGAAAACACTTGTATTCATAGTTTATAGCATGTATCCCCCTCACGGGTTTATGAAATAGAAGATTTAAAAGTGAGGCTATGAACTTACCTTGGTGGCCAAGAAAACTTGGAGAGGGGTTTAAGGGCTGTAGAGTGATGACTAAGGGAGGCTATAAGGTGAGTATTGTGGGCTATGGAGGTAGATATGCAAGGTGGAAGGGTTTTAGGGGGGTTCGGTTACATATAAGTAACAAGGAGGTGACAAGGCTTTCTTGGTGGCCAAGGGTTGTGATAGAGGTTCTTGTAAGCTACTTGGTGATGTGGTGATGATGTCATAGAGGTGCTAGGGTGCTTGCTTGAGGTGCTTGGTTGCTTAAAATGGGTAAAAATAAAGTAAAAGGGGTGTCGGGTTCATTTTATTTAGGGTTAGGGTTTAGGGTTTTAAAATATATATTAGGGTTAGGATTAGGGATAATGTACTTGGTAAAAATGATATTAAGATATAGACTTGACATGTTAGGATGTTTACATGATATAAACATGATATAAACATGATACAAACTAGGATGTTTACATTGATATAAACATAAATATAGACTTTAGAAATGTAAACTAGGTTACATAATGGAATGGAATAAAAACAAAAAATATTCCTGTGAAAAAGGTTGTACTTAATATAGTAAGTAGATATTACATTGATGAAAATACTAGAAAATTACGGGTTGTTATAGTCCCCCAACCTTACAAAAATCTCGTCTCGAGATTTAGTTGAGTGATGGAGTGATGGTTTGGAAATAGAAGTCCTTAGTTTTTATAGTCCCTGGTCAGATGACCCACTTTGTTGCTAGTCCGACATTTGACAATGCAAACTCCTGTATAATGTCGGGTGCATCTTGTAAATAAAGGAAGGTTTCCATGGTACCTTTTGTTTTCAGTATACCTTTTGTTCTCAGTTGGGGTGGCAACATAAGTTCTGATAGTTTCTTGCCATCTATTCTGCTGTTGGTGGTAATCATTATTACGGTTGTGATTGTTGTGGTTATTTTGATAGTTGTCGTTGTTGTGATTGTTAGAGTGGTTATTGTTGTTGCGATCATTAGGGTAGTTGTTATTGTCGGTGGTGTTTCTTCTATCCTCAAACTTTCGTTTGTGATCATTGGTTTCTTGCGCAGAATTATGTTTTATTACCTGCTCCATCAACCTCTGGGTTATGGTAATGGCTTCCTCCAGAGTTTGAGGTTTTGAAGCAGTAACATTTCCTTCAATACTTCTGGGTAATCCCTCGATAAAGACTTTCATAAGCTTCTCAGTGTTTGGTACCATGTTTGGGCATAAGACTGCTAATTCCTGGAATCTTCTAAGGTAAGTTTTGAGATCATTTCCTTTCACAGCCAAGTTGTAAAATTCGTCTTCCATTTTCTTGACTTCAGTTCGAGGGAAATACTTATTGGTCAAGAGCCTTTTCAATTTGATCCAGGTGATCTTGTTGGCTTGTTCTATCCCAATAAATTGGGCGTATACATTCCACCAGGACAAGGCGTCATCGGTTAGAGTACCAGTAGAAAATGTCACTCTATCTTCCTCGACACACTTGCTACAAGAAAATACCAATTCAGTGCGTTCAAACCAGCAGATGAGGCCAACAGCTCCTTTCGTACCATTGAAATAGGAAGGTTGACAACTCATAAACCCTTTGTAGTTACTTATTACATTCCTATTAGTATTTGCCATGGTAGCAGCTTGTGCTTCCAGAGCTGCAGCAATACCATCAACAATCAGTTGCCGGATGGCAGCCTGAGTCATAGTAGGTGTTTCAGATGTTGATGTTCTCTTGGGAGGCATCTATTAATATATATAAGACAACATAGAATAAGATTCCATAAAATGATATAGTCATATCACAAGTTAAGGTATGAAAATTCTCATTATAATACAAAGACTTGTGATCATTCTTTGATATTACATTGCAGGATATAACAGAAAATTTTGGAATTTAAGACTTCCAGAGATAGATACAGAGATAATGGAGTGAGTGATCCAATAGAAGGCTTAGTGTTTCTAGGTACAAAGGTTTGAGAAAATTGGATGGTAAGAGAATCATAGTAATCCCGGATAAAGATATAAGTCATCATACTACAGGATATAGGATAGACAATTTCAACACACACAATTGGTTTTATGAAACAACGAGGAATAACGGAATCACCACTGTATAAATAACTTGTCTATATAATTTACATAGCAAAATTTGACAAGTGTCATTATTCATACATCTAGTGGTTGGATTCTAGAAAGCTGTAAACGACACAGATCTAATCTGGTGGTTCTCCCTTGTTGTTTTTTTGAGTTCTTGGATCTTGTTTAGAAGACTCTTGAACCTGGATATCCTCAATGATTATTTCCAGAGATGAACATTATAACAAGTATCTGACTCATCAGGTTCCTCGGGGACTGGTTCACTTCCTAGTGGTCGCGGTATGATCCATAATGAGTTATCTAACTCTACGAAGATAGACTCATCAAAGGGATAGTCTGGTGGTGGTGTAGTTGACCTAACCGGTGATGAAGATCCTACTGATGAAGATGGAGATACTAGAATGGGTGATTCAACAGGAGTCTCAGTGTCTTTAGGTGGTGAAATATCCTCAGGAGGAAAGAAATCTCGAGAATAGTTCGGTGAAGTCAGGGTATAGTTAGGAGCATTTATAGAGGAAAAAACATCCTTCACATTGTAATCAAAAGGGATAGAAGGGTGGGTGTACGAAGACATGACTGTATAAAAACCCAGTGGAAATAACATAAGTTATTTATATAATAGTATAATAGTTATGTATTATCTGCTATGCATATCTCTTACATACACTATTCGGGGAAATGCAGTGGCATAGAGGACTTTCTTGGATGGAAAAAGTAGTTATAGTTTAGGTTTTACCCTTGTTCTCTATAACCATGAGCTCTGATACCAATCTATAACACCCTCATTTTTGACATATAGCAGCGGAAGCTAATCTGGGGTATTATTTCATAGTACAACAGTCATAATCATAGAAAATGACTCGAAAGAGACGTTTTTAAAAGATAAGTTATCATTCATTATTTCATCAGAGTTTTTACAAACAGAGGTCCCAAAATCTACAAGAAAACATAAAGTTTGAATGATAACAGTTTAGCCATCTTCAAGTCCGTGCCACTCCGTGCCATAAGATGTTCAGTTACCTGAGATAAACATGCTAAAAAGGTCAACACAATGGTTGAGTGATATTCATAGGTTTATGTTAAACAGTTTGAATACAAGTTCAATAGTGGGTTATGTTGCCAACCACACCACTTTATTTAGCAATTCTTCAAGTCCGTGCCATAAGATGTTCAGTTACCTAAGATAAACATGCTAAAAAGGTCAACACAATGGTTGAGTGAAATTCATAGGTTTATAATAAATAGTGTGAATACAAGTCATCATAAGAGTGGGTTACGTTGTTATACATACATAAGTGTAATAATTGCAATGAGTACAATTATTATGGAAAATAATATTATTGCGTCTAAGCTCATGGCACTCAAACTGACTAGTGTATATATCAATAATGATATATATATAAAGATAATGGCCCCCGTGTAGGTAATTTCCATATACCTATGAGTTTTAAATATAGTGCGTTTGGTTACCTATCCGACTAACACAAACGGGATTCGTCAATCCCAATAGGCCTATTCACAATATTCGCATTCACTCGCAAGTGATTAATGGTCCATGATGGTGGGGTCTTTTGGCATAAAGGGACTTAGACAATAGATGGAATAATATATCAGGATAGCATACATTTAGAAAACACTTGTATTCATGGTTTATAGCATGTACCCCCCTCACGGGTTTATGAAATAGAAGATTTAAAAGTGAGGCTATAAACTCACCTTGGTGGCCAAGATAATTTGGAGAGGGGTTCAAGGAATGTAGAGTGATGACTAAGGGAGGCTATAAGGTGAGTATTGTGGGCTATGGAGGTAGATATGCAAGGTGGAAGGGTTTTAGGGGGGTTCGGTTACATATAAGTGACAAGGAGGTGACAAGGCTTTCTTGGTGGCCAAGGGTTGTGATAGAGGTGCTTGTAAGCTACTTGGTGATGTGGTGATGATGTCATAGAGGTGCTAGGGTGCTTGCTTGAGGTGCTTGGTTGCTTAAAATGGGTAAAAATGAAGTAAAAGGGGTGTCGGGTTCATTTTATTTTAGGTTAGGGTTTAGGGTTTTAAAATGTGGATTAGGGTTAGGATTAGGGATAGATTAGGGTTTAGGATTAGTGTTAGGATTAAGATTTAGGGTTTAGGATTAAGGTTTAGGGCTTAGTTTTAAGGTTTAGGGTTTAGTTTTAGGTTTAAAGTGAAATTAGGGTTTTAGGGTTTTGTTTAGGGTTTAGGGTTTTAGATTAGGGTTTTAGGATGACTTAGGGTTTAGGTTTAGGGTTTAGGAGTCATGCATTAAGTGCTTGTACCTTGTGCTAGAGTGGTGGTAAGAAATCTAAAATGAAAATGGTGAAAAATGGCAAGGTTTGAATTCTATGCTTAATAGATTTGTACATTGAGCTTTAATGAGTTGTACATTGACTTGGAGGGAAAATATAATTCAAATGTGATGCATTGTACACTTGTACACATGCTTGAAGGCTTGCACATTCATTTTATATGTATACATTACATATAATTAGGGTTTTGATATAAACGTTTACGTTTAATGCTTGTTTTGATATAACGTTTTGAAAAGTACGTTAAATGGATAATGTACTTGGTAAAAATGATATTAAGATATAGACTTGACATATTAGGATGTTTACATGATATAAACATAGATATAGATGGCATTGATAGAGGTTGCGTGAGCTCGTTTACTTTAGAAATGTAAACTAGGTTACATAATGGAATGGAATAAAAACGAAAAATATTCCCGTGAAAAAGGTTGTACTTAATATAGTAAGTAGATATTACATTGATGAAAATACTGGAAAATTACAGGTTGTTATAGTCCCCCAACCTTACAGAAATCTCGTCCCGAGATTTAGTTTAGTGATGGAGTAATGGTTTGGAAATAGAAGTCCTTAGTTTTTGCAGTCCCTGGTCAGATGACCCACTTTGTTGCAAGTCTGACACTTGACAGTGCAAACTCCTGTGTGATGCAGGGTGCATCTTGTACACAAAGGAAGGTTTCCATGGTACCTTTTGTTTTCAGTATACCTTTTGTTCTCAGTTGGGGTGGCAGCATAAGTTCTGATAGTTTCTTGCCTTCTATTCTGCTGTTGGTGGTAATCATCATTACGGTTGTGATTGTTGTGGTTATTTTGATAGTTGTCGTTGTTGTGATTGTTGGAGTGGTTATTGTTGTTGCGATCATTGGGGTAGTTATTGTTGTCGGTGGTGTTTCTTCTTTCCTCAAACTTTCATTTGTGATCATTGGTTTCTTGCGCAGAATTGTATTTTATTACCTGCTCCATCAACCTCTGGGTTATGGTAATGGATTCCTCTAGAGTTTGAGGTTTTGAAGCAGTAACATTCCCTTCAATACTTCTAGGTAATCCCCTGATAAAGACTTCCATAACCTTCTCGGTGTTTGGTACTATATTTGGGCATAAGACTGCTAATTCCTGGAATCTTCTAACGTAAGTTATGAGATCATTTACTTTCACAGCCAAGTTGTAAAATTCGTCTTCCATTTTCTTGACTTCAGTTCGAGGGCAATACTTATTGGTCAAGATCCTTTTCAATTCGGTCCAGGTGATCCTGTTGGCTTACTCTATCCCAATAGGTTGGGCATATGCATTCCACCAGGACAAGGCGTCATTGGTTAGAGTACCAGTATCAAATGTCACTCTGTCTTCCTCGATACACTTGCTATGAGAAAATACCGATTCAGTACGTTCAAACCAGCAGATGAGGCCAACAGCTCCTTTCGTACCATTAAAACAGGAAGGTTGACAACTCATAAACCCTTTGTAGTTACTTATTACATTCCTATTGGTATTTGCCATGGTAGCAGCTTGTGCTTCCAGAGCTGCAGCAATACCATCAGCAATCAGTTGTCGAATGGCAGCCTGAGTCATAGTTGGTGTTTCAGATGTTGATGTTCTCTTGGGAGGCATCTATTAATATATACAAAACAACATAGAATAAGAGCCCATAAAATGATATAGTCATATCACAAGTTAAGGTATGAAAATTCTCATTGTAATACAAAGACTTGTGATCATTCTTTGATATTAGATTGCAGGATATAACGGACAATTTTGGAATTTAAGACTTCTAGAGATAGATACATAGATAATGGAGTGAGTGATCCAATAGAAGGCTTACTATTTCTAGGTATAAAGGTTTGAGAAAATCATATGGTAAGAGAATCATAGTAATCCCGGATAAAGATATAAGTCATCATACTACAGGATACAAGATAGACAATTTCGACATACACAATTGGTATTATGAAACAACGAGGTATAACAGAATCATCACTGTATAAATAACTTGTCTATATAATTTACATAGCAAAATTTGACAAGTGTCATTATTCATACATCTAGTGGTTGGATTCTAGAAAGCTGTAAACGACATAGATCTAATTTGGTGGTTCTCCCTCGTTGTTTTTGAGTTCTTGGATCTTGTTTAGAAGACTTTTGAACCTGGATGTCCTCAATGATTATTTCCAAAGATGAACATTATAACAAGTATCTGATTCATCAGGTTCCTTGGGGATTGGTTCACTTCCCAGTGGTTGCGGTATGATCCATAATGAGTTATCTAACTCTGCGAAGATAGACTCATCAAAGGGATAGTCTGGAGGTGGTGTAGTTGACCTAACCGGTGATGAAGATCCAACTGATGAAGATGGAGATACTAGAATGGGTGATTCAACAGGAGTCTCAGTGTCTTTAGGTGGTAAAATATCCTCGGGAGGAAAGAAATCTCAGGAATAGTCCAGTGAAGTCGGGGTATAGTTAGGAGCATTTGTAGAGGAAAAAGCATCCTTCACATCGTAATCAAAAGGGATAGAAGGGTGGGTGTACGAAGACATGACTGTATAACAACCCAGTGGAAATAACATAAGTTATTTATATAATAGTATAATAGTTATGTATTATCTGCAACGCAAATCTCTTACATACACTATTCGGGGAAATGCAGTGGCACGGAAGACTTTATTGGATGGAAAAAGTAGTTATAGTTTAGGTTTTACCCTTGTTCTCTATACGAATATGTAACACCCTCATTTTTGACATATAACTGTTAGGAGTTAAAACTGTTAGACTGATTTAGCTTATTTAAGTGCTTATTATTGACTTTTTAATCTGTTATATGTGCACATAATTTGTTATATGATGAATCTGTTTTTAACAAACGAGGATCAAATCAGCTTGAATTAAAGAAGAGAAAAATGATTTTTGGAAACTTTAAGGGGGTGTTTGGGACGAGTAGTTCTAACCCATAGTTAGTACTGCTGGTTCTATTTTTGGTATTTTTAAAGCTAAGCAGTACTAACTCCGAGTTAGTATTGGTAGTTAAAACTGTTAGTACTGTTGGTTCATTATTGCTTATAGCTTATCATTTCTGCTTATTTAAGATTTCCTTAGCTTTTTAGAGTAGATTAAACCCATTTTCCTTTAGTGTCTTTAGTAGAGCTTACTTTAGTTATTTTCCTTTTCAAATCAATTGTATTAGTTATCAGTTTGTAGATTTTAGTTATCTTGCAATATAGGGGGTTTTGTTATTGTTGCTTATTCTTATGCCTGAGTGCTTAAACTTTGATTAGGAAACTATATTCTTAATCAATTATATGTTTAGAAATAGGAAAGTAATATTCAATCTTTTTAGGTTGATTTTACTTGTCCTATAAATATAAGGTCTTTTCTTTATATTGAGGATACGTTTTTTTTGAGTTTTGATAATAATAAAAAGCTTTTGATTTAATCAATTCTTGGCGATTTTGCTAAGATTCTCTCAATAATCGGTATTCGTTTGAATCAACAATTGTTGGAGTTTGCCTTATTATCGGTATTCTTTTGAATCAACGATAGTTGGAAGATTGTTTCTGGTATTCATTTGAATCAACAGATTCAATTCGCGTGTTCGTTTATTTTCACTACATCACGTAACCTATTTACATTCGGTATTTTTCTTACTTTATTTATGCATATAACTTCTTACAAAATAATTTTTTTAAAATACACCCGGGGTTACACGGGTCTTTAAGCTAGTATATGTATATGTTACACATATTTGCATTGGTTGGTACCTTTGTGTTCTCCTTGAAGATAGCTTCACAACGAGCTAAAGTATGTCCAAAATAGAGTTAATATGAATAAGATATGGTGTCTCAAATGAGGCAATTGAAACACAAAATCTGGAAAAAGTAAAACTTCCCACATTGCCCATGAAGTAAAGTTGGGAAGTGTTTATATCGAATGATTAAAAGGGATAAAGAACTTCATTTCAATTAAACATGAAGTTATTTTTATCCACACATATTGATATGCCTGTTTCATAAAAAAAGTTCTTTTTATGATGAGTACAAAAGGTTTAAAACACTTTCTTAAAATCAGATTAATATTTGTTTATAACACCCCTATTTTTGACATATAGCAGTGGAAGCTAATTTGGGGTATTATTTCATAGTACAACAGTCATAATCATAGAAAACGAATCATAAAGAGACGTTTTTGGAAAATTTTGTTATCATTCATTTATTCATCAGAGTTTTTACAAACAGAGGTCCCAAAATCTAAAAACATAAAGTTTGAATGATAACAGTTTAGCCATCTTCAACTCCGTGCCACTCCGTGCCATAAGATGCTCAGTTACCTGAGATAAACATGCTAAAAAGTCAACACAATGGTTGAGTGAAATTCATAGGTTTAATTTAAATAGTTTGAATACAAGTTCGATAGTGGGTTACGTTGTTATACACCCATAGTTTGTAATAATTGCATGCATGTACAATTATCATAGAAAACAGTATTATTGCTCTAAGCTCATGACACCGAGGCCTTAGCTTAATCAATAACCACAAATAATTGCCCCCCGCAAAGTTATTCAAATGTGTGCTATTGGTTACCGACAGTATAGGTACACCAACGGGGAGTCCAGTCCCAAATAGATCTATTCACAGCATTCGCGCTTACCCTGACGAGTAATTAACGGCTCATGATAGTGGGGTCTTAATGGCAAAAATAGGGACTTAGGCAATAATGCATCAGGATAGCATACAGTTGAAAATACTTGCATTCATGGTTTAAGCATGTATCCCCCTCACGGGTTTATGAAATATTAAAGAGATTAAAAAGTAAGGCTATGAACTCACCTTAACAGGGAAAATCTGTTTTATGGCAAAAGTATATCAGGTGAAAGTAACGGCTTCGTCACGCAACCTGAGGTGATATGTCAAGTCTTAGTTTGATTAATTATGTTTCAAAACTCCACAAAGTTTAACATATATCTTTGATTGATTAATTTATGGAAATATTGCATCACTGTTCGGGCTATCATAATTCAGAGGCTACGCAATATCGTTTGAGGAGCCAGGGAACTTTAAATCGTAAACCCAACAAACTCTTCAAAACAAATACCCAAATGGAACCCCTCACATGAAAATCCCTAGTAACGTGATACGATAAGATTATAAGTTTCTTCAAAAGCTAGTCGATGATAAGTTACGTTAAATATATAACGTAATTGATTGAAAATGCGTCGATCGTTGATTAATAACGACAAATGTGTCGGGTTTTAACAAAATCGAGTTTTATAACATTAATATATATTTTTAAAATTTTTATAAAAATATTATATTTTATATTTTTAAGTTTGCAAAATTGGCAATATATACCCTCGATTTATAAACTTTTACAAGTTTAGTCCTTTATATAATAAGTATATATAATTTAAACCTTTAACTTTATAACTTGGCAAAACAACCCCTCATAGTTATAACTTTAGGAAAATGACATTTTCTGCCCCTTAACTTATAAATTTCAAAAAGTTACGATATATACCCCTTGCATGGAATATATTTGCAAAACAAGTCCAAAAAGCCATGCAAGGTTATTTTAAGATTCCAAATGATATTTACAGGTTATAGCTTATTAGAATAAGCTAAAATAAGATGTTTTAACATAACAAAAGTTTAGAAAAAGGATTCGTTAGCTAGAAAATCAAAACGGGTCATTTTTAGGGTTTTAATAAAAAACACATAGGTTTGAGGATTCAAAGCTTCAAACAAGAGTTCATATATGATATTAAGAGTATTATGAACATTCTAATATAGATTATAAGCTTATTGAACAAGAACTAAGCTTACTTGAGCTAGAAATGGGTCAAAATGAGGTTTTCGGGTTTGTACGCCTAGTAATGGCTTCAAAGCTTTGTTTTTCTTGATTCTTGGATTCTATTTTGAGCTTAAGGACTTCTCTTGGCCTTCCTTGATCTGAGTTAAGACTCCATTAATGAGTGTATGAGTTTTGAGGTATGATTTGAAAGGTATGCTTGGTTAGGCTATTTATAGGGCTTGGAAAGCCTTTGTGCCCAAGTTTCCTAGTTTGATTAGTGTCAAGGCTAGAGAGGATGACTAAGGGATGCTATATGGTGAGTATGGAAGGCTAGAAACTAGACATGAAAGGTGTATGGTGGTGGGAGGGTCACGGCTAAACCACAAGGATGACAAGGAGGTTTTTGTTCACAAGTAGCTTACAAGGAGGTGATGGAGATGCTTGTAAGCTACTTGGTTGCTTGCTTGATGTTGTCATAGAGGTGCTTGAGGTGCTTGGTTGCTTAAAAATGGGTCAAATTGAAAGAAAAGGGTGCTAGGTTCATTTTATTTTGGGTTAGGGTTTTAATTTCTAGTTAGGGTTAGGGTTTAGGATAGATTAAGGTTTAGGATTAGTTCTTAAGATAGATTATAATCAGCAAATAAGGATGCTTTATGCGGATGCTTTAATTGTGGACAGAAATTACGTGTTAGGTATTACGATGATGTAAAGCTAAGTCTTATGTATGATTATGGCTCCTCGAGGAGATGAAAACATTGATTAATAAACTAAAACATCGTTCTAATAGATTAATAATGGTGAATACAGGTTTTTTATATAGGTTGGACCGCTTCTTTTATCTTTTGTTTAATTAGTTGCTGGTGGGTAACAGTTTCTTGAATTGATTTGTAGTCACCAACCAAATGTGGCCAGTCTCTCAGGCTGTGAAAACCCCTTTTTCATTAGAATTAAGATTTTGACTGACATGGTTTATCATTGGATTAGAATAGAATTAAAATAGATTAGTAACCAAGATAATTAATTAAATTTTATAGATTTAAACCTCGATCTCAGTGATCGACACCCTACTTCCACGAAACTACTACCGAGCGGGAACCACTGCTGTTAAAGTGTTGTTTTTGGTTGAGTCGGCAAAATATAAATTTTAAAATAAATCTTATAAAAAACAACCTTATATAACGCATAGGATCAACGTTTATCCCACCTCAACTTTAACACCATAAATGACCTTGCCAGAAACGATCTCGTCACCGGTCTTCCAAAATTTAAATATCAGAAAGAACACCTTCGTCCCTCATGCGAGCAAGGATAAAGCAAACGGGCATCTCACCCATCCAAACCAGTTCCAAATTCCAAACAGAGGTTACACCTTCTTCATATGGATTTGTGTGGTCCAATGAGAATCGCAAGCATAAACGGAAAGCGGTATGTTCTGGTGATTGTGGTTGACTACTCTCGTTACACTTGGGGTACTCTTCGTCAGATCAAAAGATGAAGCACCAGAAGAGATTAAAATATTTCTAAAGAAAATTACAGCTCTTCTGCAAGCTTTTGTCATCGTCATAAAAACCAACAACGGCACAAAAATCAAAAATCAAATCCTTAAATAATACTTTGATGGTGTTGGCATATCCCGCCAAGCATCTTCTGTCAAAACATCTCAACAAAATGGAGTAGTGGAACGAAGAAACCGCACACTAGTAGAGGCTGCTAGAAAAATGTTGATTTTTTCTCGTGCACCGTTATTCTTATGGGCTGAAGCAATTGCTACGGCGTGCTACACTCAAAACCGCTCTATCATTCACCTTTGATTTGACAAAACCCCATACGAGCTTATTAACGGCAGAAAACCGGATTTCTCCTTTCTTTATGTATTCGGGGCTCTCTTTAACCAAAAAATGATCGTGAAGATATTAGGAAGCTTGGTGCAAAAGGTGATATTGGATTCTTTATTGGTTATTTTGCTAATTCCTGTACTTACAGAGTTTACACACAACGGACAAAGAAAAATCATAGAGACTATGAATTGAGACATTTGATGAGCCTCTCAACGATGGCTTTTAAACTAAGCAGTTTAAAACCCATGCTCCAAAGCATGACTTCTGGACAAATCAGTTCATGACTCGATCTTACTTATGCTTCGTCAACAATAACAACTCAACAACCAACTGAACGTGAATTGTATTTACTGTTCGAAGCTATGTATGATGATTACATTGGTGGTCAACCGTCAGCTGCTACAAGAACTGTTCCGGCTGCTCAAGCACCTCAAGTTCTTCAGACTCCAACTACATCTACAACAATAGTAGACATCGCACTGACACCAACAAATTCATCCTCTCAAGCTACAAATTTTCCAAACACTTCACAGAATGTTGATGAGCTCGAAACACAACAACAACATGTTTAGCAACAAGATAACCAAGCTCCACTCTAACTGAAATAGTTGCTGATAATGTTCCGAATGCTATGCTCGATGGAAATACGTTTGTTAATCCGTTTGCTCCTCCATCCACAAGTGCTACTGAATCATCATCTTCATAATATGTGGATCCATCGAACATGCATACGTTTTACCAACCATACCCTTATGAATATCAGTGGACTAAGGATCACCCTCTAGAACAAGTGATAGGAGAACCCTCACGACCATTTTTGATAAGGAATCAACTCCGATTAGATGGTGACATGTGCATGTATGCATTAATGGTGAGTACTATGGAACCAAATAATGTCAAAGAGGCTATGACTGACCCTGCATGGATTGAATCAATGCAAGAAGAGCTTCTTCAGTTCAAAAGGCTTTATGTATGGGAGCTAGTTCCTGCTCTAAATAACATAAAACCCCTAACTTTGACATGGTTATTCAAAAACAAGCATGATGAAGAGAACACGTCATCCAAAAATATGATCGTCATGGTTGGTGAGAGGGTTACGCAAGAGGAAAGAATAGATTTTAAGGAATCCTTTGCTCTGGTTGCTAGAATGGAAGTTATCAGGATATTTTTGGCATATGCTGCACATAAATCATTCATCGTGTTTCAAATGGACGTGAAAACTGCTTTCTTGCATGATACGTTAAAAGAAGACGTGTACGTGTGTCAAACTGAAGGTTTCATCAATGCTAATCATCCAAGCCATGTCTACAAGTTAAAGAAGGCACTATATGGGTTAAAGCAAGCACCAAGGGCATGGTACGATAAATTGTCAACGTTTCTCCTATAAAATCACTTCTTCAAAGGCATCATTGATCTAATGTTGTTTATAAGGCACTTCGATGATGACATCTTAGTGGTACAGGTCTATGTAGATGATATTATCTTTGGTTGTACAAACCCTAGGTATACCCAACTATTTTTTGACCTCATGAAAAGCCGCTTCGAAATGTCGATGATGGGGGGAAATGACGTTTTTCCTTGGTTTACAAGTTAATTAATCCCCCTGTGGCATCTTCATAAACAAGTCCAACTACGTGTTAGAAATCCTTAGAAATTAATGGATTATGATTTGTTGTAACTCCGAATGGAGATCAAAGCAAAAACTGACTCTCGATCAAAATGGGTTCCAGTTATGCAAACGAAATATTTATAGCATAATTGGTGCCTAATGTTCTTAGTTCAAGCAGACCGGACATTGTACATGCTACTTGTTTATGTGCTCAGTACTAGGCCAAGCCAACCGAGAAGCACATCAAGGAGGTTAAAAGGATCTTCCGTTATCTCTAAGGAACCGTTAATATGGGTACCTGGTATACGAAGGATTCTGGTTTTGAACTAACTGGATTTTCAGATGCTGATTATGCAGGATGTAAAGACACCTTCAAGAGTACTTCCGGTAGAGCTCAATTCTTAGGTGAAAAGTTGGTTAGTTGGTCCTCAAAGAAACAAGACTGTATGGCATTGTCAACCGCAAAAGCATAATATGTGTCTTTATCTACTTGTTGTGCCCAAGTCCTCTAGATGCGAACATAGTTAACGGATTATGGCTTTCACTTCAATAAGATTCTAATCTATTGTGATTCGAAATTAGCCATAGCTATATCTTGCAACCCGGTCCAACACTCAAGAATCAAACACATCACCGTTCGCTACCATTTCATAAAGGAGCACATAGAAAAGGATACGATTGAACTGTATTTTGTCAAGACGGATTACCAATTGGCCGACCTCTTCACCAAAGCTCTTCTAGTGGATCGATTTAACTATTTGGTTTGTCGCCTTGGTATGCGTAGCTTGTCTCCTCAGGAACTTGAACGTCTTGCAAAATCTCGGTAACTCTTTGTATATATTTTATAAGAAAAACAAAATATAAGATTATAAAACCTATAAAAGCAAAATACAAAATCAATAAAACTTCAAAACATCAAAATAATCTTCTCCGACATGTCTCTCAACAATCGATAACATTTACGTACCTAGAACTGTTGATTAATTTTGCCATGGGTATATAAATGAAGTTCGAGCGAGAGTTTCAAATGCTTTCAAAACATGTACTTTCAATTTTTTTTCTCTACAACTTCTAAGTAAATGTCAGCTTAGGACTCAGTCTTCAAAGAAAGGAAAATGTCCATTTATGTACATTTATCCTAACCAACGGGAAGTTCACACCTTCTCGGTCTTGAGCATTGTCATACAAACACTCCAAGGTTGTGAATGCTCAAGAGAAACACCAAGGAAATGGTAATTAATGAGATACATAAAACATCATTTTCTTGTTGAGCATAATTTTTCAAGATATTTTCAAAAAGAAAATTTCAAATTCTTTCAAAATTGTGTGCTCAACAAACTCCCACTCTAAGTTTTCAATCTAATCTTTTTTAGAGGGGGAGTATAATAATAAGATTTATTCAGCATGCTCATATGTTCTCCCAAGACTTAGTTAGACTCATGTGAATTACCAGACATTAACTTGTTTTTTAATTCACTAACTAATTGTCAAAAATTATTACCACATATGCAATTTTTGAGGGGGAGAATAGTGATTAAAATGTGATTAATACGGATTAATAATGAATACGATCGTCAAATCTATAAGTGTGTTCCCAAACCTCGCATGTAAAAAACTCTTTCATAATATGGTGCATATGTAAAGAGGAGCATTAGGTACTTTTAAAATCTTTAGGGGTGTCATAAATGATATTTCTCTGCAGATGATTTATTTTTCAAATGGTTTTATGGATCTTTATGGCAATACCTAAAGACCGACCTAATGTTGTCTCTCAAGGAGTTATAAGGCGGTTAAGGTTAGGTATATTCATTCCATGATCCAGCCAAAACCGAAGGGATCTACCCAGGAACACTCCATTAGATAGAGTAGAAGTCCTAGGTATGATTGAAAAAAGGAGTAAAGTAAGATCGGGAAATATTATCCAAGGCATGAGTTATCACTAGAACAATCCCAACAAGGTGATAATGAGGACGTGTTGGTTTAACATTGAAGGGGTTGAAGAATTAAAAAGAATTATAAGGATAAAGGGTGAAAAGAAAGAAGCCCTCCATACAACCTTAGGCAGAAACCAGGTCAATACATAATCTATCGGTAATCACAAAGATGATTCTGATATTAAAGACAAGTCATCATGGACCCAGTGATGCAAGGCACAACCCATCCCAGCTACTCAGGCTTCTCTTAAAATAAGTTTGTTTCATTTCTCACGGAGATTAACACGTTTCTATCAGCTTTCGTATTCTTAGATCGTTGATATTGAAAAGGTGGTAGTCCGCTCCAGCCTCCAATTACCAAATAACAAATGTGCACTTATAGAGTCAAGAGCCAACGAGATCCATCAAAAATCTCACTAGGACACAAATTCCAATATACAAAATTTCATACATCATTATACAACATTTGGTATCAAAGAGTCCTACGCATTATCCTTGTGGTAATTTCTAGAATATTCATATTGATACTTTTTAGTATTCACAGTGATGAATTGAAATCCTTCTAGAGTTAACATCAAACAGCTCTGCGGTAGGTGACTTACGGGATTCTAAATGAATCAAGCTTGTGTCAACTGGACATCGATTTTGGTAAGTATATGATTTGACGAACTCAATCACAGAAGATTAGTAACTAATGATTCAACTTCTTATCGTGTTGTCTGCTTTGAGGCGCTCCGGTAACGAGAGCGGCTAGTGCATCTATGAAACCCTGTCAAGGAGATTCTTTTGAATTCTACTTGATCACAGGCAGTATTTATACTGATTAACAAGGAACCATGGTTATTACAACCATATTCGACGAAGTGACAAAGACATTTTCTTCCATGTATGTTTATCACTAACCTATACTTGCAGGTTTCTCGATGGTATCAGCTTTTAGTCCATGTCGAGTTAGGATTCAAGACCTCATGCTCAATCAACAAAGATAAATACATGATGAAAGCTCAAGCACATGTGTCAAAGTCTTCTCGCAATCTCTGATGTACAAGCACTTTCTCAAAAGAACATTTTCGACAGATTGCTGTACAATAACAAAAGTTATATCTCCAAGCGGATTCAAGTATACTTCTACCATGCTTGTCGGTACAAGTATCAGTTAAAGAAAATGTTGAGGGAGATTGTTAGCAAGCTTTCAAGACCTTGAGCTTGAGGGTAGAGACACAAGATCGCAAAGAGGCATAAAGATTCAAGGATAAAGATTCAGAGATCTCAACAATCAAGACAAATCAAGGCCAAAGACCATGATATTAGTATTTTGTCAAAGAATGTCAAGTTAAAGATCAAGATCCATGATCGCAAGCATGAAAAAGGAGCTTTCAAATGAATTTCCATGACTTACAAGGTTCCAAGACCTCAAGACGTTACAAGAAGTGATGCCATATGTGCAATGGACCGCCCCTTAGGGGAGATTATTAGACTTAGTTTTTTATTAAAGTGATGGTCATTAATATTCTCGAACCTTGTATTAGTTTAGTCTATGTTTCCGGGAATTCTATAAGCTAATTGGGTCTTAGTTACGGGCTTAAAGCCCATTAGATATCAAGCCCGGTCCATGGAAGCCCACTTAAATACCATGGTCGGCTATACGCTACTATATAAAGCCCTCTCTAGGTGTGGAGAGGGTGTTGCTCATTTTTCTTATCTTTAATGTGTAACCATTCTCTCTAGTTCTTTCTCTCTCTAAACATCTCTCTCTCTATAATTCTAAGAATTTCATGTGTGTATGTGATATTGATAAGGCTAACAGGTATAATGGTGGGTATTTGTTGAAGTATAGATGGGTATTGGTGCTTCCATGTATGCATAAATGTAATTAATTGCGAAACGTAAACGTTTTACGTAACTAATAAAAATAAAATATGAAAAGTTAATAATTATCTTCGTAAATATAATATAACACTTGTTTGACGTAAACTTTAATTTGTTTGATGTCGGTTTACGTGGATTGTTGATTTTTAGTTTACGCGATTTAACTAAATGGTTGAAATTAAAAGTGAACGCGTAAAAGTTTAAAATAAATAAATTGATATTTATGGACATAAAATGACTCGAAAATAGCAGATTGTAAAGCTTTAGGCTCGGAGACTACTGTCTTATCTAACGCATTCTTCCTACAAAAACTTTAATCTTAACCCCTGTAGGATTTATATTACCGTTTGAAAAAACATTCTTTTTGTTAAGAAAAATTTCAAAGGGCACAAATCTTACACGCACACATGCATATCCCCACACTACTACGCTTTAGTATTCTACTACGACCTTCATCATCCTAAAATAACGAACGATACTTGTTTATACAGGACACCAACATGCTTATGAACATTAAATGGTCTATGTTAATGGATAAATTTCCTGTATGTAATAGTGCATTTGTGATTGTGTTAGTGCCTTAGCTTAAGTTTAATGTGATACGATATATCATAAACTGTTTAAATCGTATTCCATTGCATTCACATATCTTTTCCGCCATTAGATCAGAATATGCTCTTGGGTATCTACCTGTTTTTCTCAGTATGTCATATTCATGCAAAAATGAATCCTAATCGTCACAGTGTAAGAATCAAACTTAATTAAATTTGTAAAAATGGCACATGGTTATGCTAGAATCTTACTTAATTTGGTTTTATCGTCTCCTCGTGTGACCCAATCATTTTGAGTGAGGCTGATTGACCTACTGCATCAACGCCACTAGGCACATTGCATACCCAAACACAAAGCGTCCCATTACCTATGCCACCCGACCACCCCCCATCATGCCATTTGTAATGCAATCGATTTTATAGATACAAAACAGGATGAAAACTATAGCACAATAGTATACCAAATCAAATTAAACTCAATCGCATAGAACTTTCCATGGAACTTAAATATAATCTATCAGCTTACCTTGCCTGGTAAGACGTCCTTCACGACCTAAAAATAGTTTCACCAAATCACTTTGGTTTCCAAGTGTAGAATATGTATCCCATCGGATGCCGTTGTATAAATTTCCAGATTCCCTACAAAACGGATATCTAACATTAACATATTAATAACATTGTCCTTCATCGATCAATTTTATGTTATTATTCCTTCAATGTAATTCTAAAAATGCCTTACAATAGTGAAAGAGATGTGACAACAGTTTTAGTTAGGACATTGTTAGCCTTGGCTAGTTAAGGATAACTTATGTGATAGCAAGCCAAAGAATGTAAAGTGATAAAAAGATCACATTGTGATGAATAAGGCGCAAAGCAAGATTTCGACTTCGCAAAGGTTCATTGGCCAGCAAGATAACGTTAATTATGTGAACAATATAAGAAACATGAAACAAATTATCTAAGCATACGTCTTATTGAATCTATTATTGATCATTAGAGAGTATAATTTAGACCAAGTTATAAGAGGTATCAAAATCAATAAAAAGATACGAGAATTGCGTACCTTCAATAGATCAAAAACGTTTTCACGTATGTACTTTTGCTGATGCTTGCACCCTTTTGTTGGAGTTTCCCATGATGCACGTAAAGAGTCGCATTTTTGCAAATTTTCTAACTGTTGTAGTGCAACATTCCACTGTTTCAAGCACCTTTTCAAATGGCACCACACTACAGGGAACCACCAATCGGTTATTCCGCTCTTCGTCATCATAAGTTTCTCTAACAACATTATAAAGAGCGGATGTAAGATATGTATGTAGGAATCCACGAAACCTTTGTTGTCATGCCTAGGTTAATAGCAAAAATAGCCATTTGGGGTTAATATTGGAAAGGCTTCATCATAATCATTCTTGGCATACAACTTTAATAGATGGTCATGGTTCAATGGGTCTTATCCAGGGCACTTACTTACAATGAGACCACAATTACTTATTTTGCAAATACACTATCCAATTAATTATTCAACCAACCTCAAACAAACCCAAAAGGAAACCTACACACTAAATTAACATTTAACAACAATTAGAAAATTACACCTAAATTGAAACACAAAAGCTAATCACCACTAATCATAAACATCCAAATTTTACGCAACCAAGAAACCTACACACAACACTAACACAAATCAAGAAAATATGCCTACATCAAAACACAAAAACTAATTACCACTAATCATAAACACCTAAATTTTACGCAACCAAGAAACCTACACACAACATTAACACTAATCAAGAAAACACGCCTACATTGAAACACAAAAACTAATTAACACTAATTGTAAACACCCAAGTTCTTCATAAAAGGTCCCATTAATTTAACCCATAAAAACCCGTAAATAATTTTCAGAACCAATCACTCGTTCTTGCATAAAAAAACCCTAAATAATTTACCTCATCTCACCATAAGCCACAAATTAATCTTATGTGGTTGTTTACTGCAATACAATACTAATAAAATCAGCACAACCACATACACCATCTGTTACACCTTGATAAAGCCACCTAACATCAAATAAAAATAACCGAACCATAACCCCCAAATTTAAATCATCCAAATCGAAAATTTACATATTAAAAATTAAATATGATTATTGAATAATTTGTGATAATCTCAAGTAGGAATTAATTACCTAATCGAATTGACCGATGGCAATAAGTTCTTCCGAGCTTTGTACTTTCCATATATGGCTGTTAAAGTTTAGTGAAGATTATTTGTCTTACCTGGAAGCCTAGCATGAAGCTTCAAGAAAATAGAGGAGAGAGGGAGGTGTGTGAGAATGAAATGGTGGTATGTGTGAGGAAGAAGCAGTAGCAGACTTAGCCGAGACAAGTGGTTCTTAATTTTACTAAGCCAAAAAAATTGATGGATCAATTAGTCAATCGATCAATGTGTCTTGTCAGGCCGGGTCCAAACGAATCCAGTTTAAGCATCATACATACATATTAATTCACACTAAATGTTGGCGTTTGTTATGCGCATATAGGAATGGGGGTATGGGTTTATGAGGCTGGGCAGGAAGTTGACCAGTCGGTCGAGCCTTTCATTCGTTGGTCGCCTTTGTAGTGGCCTGTCGGTCGTGTTGTCGGGAGATAAACCGATCGCGTATGTGATCGATTTTGGCAAGACATCAAAAAGTCAAAAAATTTGCTAATGTTTCCCCTTTAAATATATATAAAAGTTTTTTAATCTTTTAAAATTTAAAATTTAGATATAAATATCCGACTAATTTCACCATTTTATTCACAAATTCAAACTACGTCTCATATTCATTTCACCATGTCTAAGAGAACTTCCAAATCAAAAACCTCAAGATCTCGAATTTAAGAAAGCGTTCCGCATTTAACACCGGATCCGAATTTCCAATTATCATGAAAGTGGTTCGTGTGACCTCATTGTGTACCAAAAAGCATGTGCATAATACAAATTAATGTACGGGCATGCCTTTACGTTGGAGCCATGTTGGAACATTTTGAAAGATCACCAAGCTTGGTTAGAAATTGAGATGCCTTCTTTTTACAAGAATACAAAGGGTCGAAAAAAATCCAAGACTGTGGTTTTAATTTGAACGATGAAGCGGATGCGTCTGAGGAAGAGACTCAAGAACAGTGACCAATTGGTCGTGATTGAGCTAAGAAGAAGAAATCATTCGCCTCCTCTCGTGATGGATCTTTGTTAGGAAACAGAATTTCAAGCTCAACAAGAGAAAGCGCGGTCTTGAAGAAAAACTAGAGTTTCATAGCTGTTAGTTGGTTAATTATTATGTAATTGGGCTGACAAAGAAAAGCCGGAAAGGACCAACAAAAGGCCTAGATTGGGCAGAACCTTTTTAGTAAATACACCTAGTTGGTCAAAGTTAGGTTAGACAGGTTAGCTGTTTCATTACTATTATGTTAGGGTTTAGCCACCAAATGGTTTTTTTCTTTCAATCATCTTAAAGTCTTATTTTCCTGCATCTTGTTTTACACATCTTTGTTAAGGTTTGTATGAATGATTCTCGGAACCTACAATTGTATCAAGAGCTTTCCTGATTGATATTTGATTTGATTTGTGTTTTATTTTTTTTGTATCGGTTATAAAAAAATTAGTTTTTTTAAAAATAAAAAAAGAGGGTTCGAAATTGTTTTTATCTTGTTTTGTTTGTTTTTTATTCTTAATTCATAGATGGTTTATGCATAACCTCATATCATAATAACCATCTTGTTAGTAATCAAGGACTAGGCGCATTTTTTTGTTGTTGGTGGTTCGAATATTAACAACAAAAAGAAGAAGTCGCGATCTAGATTTGGTGATTTTTTTTTGTTCGAAATCAATTAAAAAAAAGAGTTTTCACAAATTCTTCTTGGATAACAACAATAGTACCTTTTGGTGTTCTATTTTTTCTTGTTCTATTTTTCTCATTAAAAAGTGCATTATGTTTGTGTTTTTGCGTCAAAGATAAGAACAAGTCAAACAGCTACAAAATTTTATTCTTTCACCAGCAAGATAACCACATCCTGTTTTGTCAACAACTGCCCAAGAATGTTTTCATGTGTTTCAAACTCATATGATACACGGCTGTGTGAAGGGCTTATTTCTTTGTGAGCTTATTTGAATTTCTGGGTTTCATTGTTCGCGGCTTATTTGGCTTATTGTTGTGGAACGAAACAAAGATACACTTGGCGAAAAAAAAAGGAGTCGTAGAAAAAGATAGTTGAACCGAATTTGTCAACCTTTGAAGATCGAACGAGTTGATGTGTTAAGGGGTCGAACAAGCAAGCACTCAAGGAACCGATCGTGTGAAAGTAAGTGACAACCGATCGAGTGCCAACCATCAGCAACCGAACTAGCGAGTCACTTTTGTGGACCGAACCAGTTTAAACTTCAAGGACCGAACTAGCAAAAACCTTATTGGACCGAACGAGCGAAATTATTCAAGAGCCGAACGAGTGAAGTTCCTCTTGAACCGAACTAGTTGCTTTCTTGTTGGAACCGAACGAGTCAAGTCTTAGACAACGAACAAAGCAAGTCTTAGACAACCGAACGAGCGACAATCTAGTTAGAACCGATCGAGTGAAAGCTCCTTTTAAAATTTTTTTTGGATTTTCAGTTTCGAGTGACGGTAATCTACGAGACTTACGACTTATTCCATCGTGTTCGTGACATCGTTTCGATCAACGTGATATATTTGGTTTTAACCGACGATAACCGAACGAGTTAAAAAGATCAAAAAATCACTCGTGACATTTTTTTAAGTTTCAAACAAAGAAGAAAGTGAACAGGAGGGAAAACGTGTTGGTTTTATTAATAAAGTTTGGATTTTACACTTTCAGCCCCTGCACTTTAGAACCAATTCAAAAGGAGCGACAAGTTTCTATTATTAATAAACTACAATTCGAAGTTGGCAACTATAGTCCCTGGACTTAAAGACGACTTCATCTTTCGTCTTTAGTTGGCTTGTTAACCTTCCTCGTTAAATTTAAACAACGGTTTCAACATCACTTAATTATTGTTTTACGGTTTCTTCTTGATTTTGTAAAATCCGTGAAAGATAGATTCTTTTTCGGTTTTAATCAACGTGATTTGTAAAATCCCTGGTGAACAATAATTTATTTCAATCAAACAACAACAAAAATCCAAACACAAATCCTAATCATAACAACATTCACTTGCGATACGTATTTCCACAACCTCTGGCATTGGCTACAACAAACATCTTCGAAGTCATAACTGGAGGATGCTTATGTTTCAGAAGTTGGTTGAATGCCCATGCTGCAGCTGCTTTCATGGCTAACTTGTTCATAAGTGGAACCAATGGTGTGTAACCACCGTTAATAAATGAGGTACACACTGATGCTAAATCAAAATCTTTGCTTAATGGTGAATATCTGTTGACACTTGAGATGCACCAGGGAAGAACACATAGACTATGATGTTGAGTGGCTATTGATGACAATTCCGATTCCGTATCAATCGTACCAACTTGACTGCGTAGTTCAAGATGTTCCAACTGAGGTATCCTTCTGGCCATACGGTGGTATCCATGATTACCATCTTAGATGACTTAAGAACCCAGTTAGACGGACACCTTAAGGTTAATCAGGAACAATGCCTGGTTAATGACTCCTTAAGAGCTGAGCTTGCAAAATGTAAGCTAGAAATTGTTCGTCTAGATACCCAACAGGTTAAACTTGACCTAGAACGCCAAGTTAGACAGGAACAAAACCTAGTGACTCAGCGTAACGCAAGAAACGCTGAACTTGAGCAAGAGAAAGTGATGCTAAAAATACACCTAAAAAGTAAAGATGTTTCAATTGAATTTTTGAAATCTGAAAATCAAAAGGTGTTAACTGACAAAAAGAAACTTGAGGATAAATACCTCGATGAAATAGTATGTTTAAAAAGTGCAAACAAAGTTGCAACTGATCTTTTACAAAAGTTTCAAATAAAAAAAAAAAAAAAAAAAAAAAAAAAAATATAATGCCAACTCATACTATTCCAATGCTTTCAAAGAAACCAAAAAATGCATCACAGGACTTGCACAAGGATATTCTAGGTCGCAGTAACCCACGATATGGGAAAAAGGCTCCCGTTATTAATGCTAGTAATGTGTGGGATACTGATGAAACATTAGCCAGTGCTGAAGTCAGTATGGCTAAAATGAAAGGAAAACCAGGGCATGTTAGACCTGCAAGTGGCTTCTATGAGAAGCTCAATGCCATGATGTTTGTTCCTCAGAAGGAACTGTCCTGAGAACAGGTGTATTGGCTTCCGGCATCGAAATTGCTTGTCAAAGCTAGTACCCAGCCAAACCTGTTATCTCCTTATGTTACCTAAAAGTCCGCCTCCGATTCAAGTTTCTTGCTACCCTTACAACATTAAGGCTGTTTTTCTAAATTTGAAGGATCATAAAAGAAAGTACAATCAGTCAAACCACTATATGTGTCACGCCCGTGTTATGATTACGCGAATGGAGTTGCTTTGTCGAACAGTTGTACCTTTTCGTGATTATTCATAGAAACACGTACAAATGCTGATGACACAATTTGTCAAGGAAGTAGGGAATTTAAGGTGATTTCACTATGCCGTTAGTGGATGAATCATGAACGTTGTGTGCTTGAAAAATAAAAACCTGGTAATATGAGAAGAAAAATCTTTTAATCAAAAATGACAGCTTAATTGCTGAATGTTTAAAGAGATATTTGCTCTATTGTGCTTTATTCTGATGTTGCTGTTACCCCTAGTTCTAATTGTTCTTGTGATAATCTTAGATTAGAATGTGATAGGGAACAACTAGTTCTTGATTGAGTGAGATTTCAAAATAGATTGGCTAATTTACTGAATCTGGAAAATCGTTTTGCCTTTTCGAACAGAATTATGTTAGGCTTACAAATTAAATTTCAGAATTATAAAACTGTGCAGAGTGACACGTCAAGTGCATCATATGGCATTTTTGAAATAATAATAAGTAATGAGATCAGCTTCAAGGGAAAGTGCCATCGATCAAGGAATTTTAGATGCTCAGATCAACATCATGTTGGCTCCGTTGAATGTAGGTTCCACTGTAGGTTCGTTGTGACCAACAGGACTTAGACACATGACAGATTCAGTTGCAAGATATGTTCCTCCCTTAGGATTCCAGCTAGATGGCCTTTTAAAGTAGAAAATCGTAAGTTGAAAGCGGTATGATGAACTGTCAAAGGCGAATACTACTCACGTTTATGCGTACACTGGAATAGCTTAATGCCTTAACTTGCGGAGAATGCCAAATGAAATCTGAGCTGAGTGGCAAAAATGAGTAGAAGTTAGTGGATCTATAGCCTTGAGAAACCAAAGTCTTGCTTCAGGGATGTATAACATCAGTTCAAATGTACGTTCCACCTCCAAAAAAAAACGATGCCAATGGGGTAAAAAACAAACCAAACCCGTTGCCCTAAGAGGAAGAACAATAAATAATTAATAAAATAAAATAAAAAATATAATAATTATGATGCAATGGTACTTTTCTTAAGAACCCCCCCTCCCCCCCCCCCCCCCCCACACCCCTCGGGACTTGTAATCTGGTTAAAATTAATTAAAATATTAAATTTTGTTACATACTTATAGACCCACACAGAAAACCACCATTGCAACACAAAATTAACACTAAGAAGCCTTTTGTTTCTGGGGGGTTGGGGGTTTAAATCTGTCTACTCCAAAGAAACTAAACCTGCCACTGGTATATCGCAAACCTCACATTATGCCAAATAGAAAAAAAATAAAAAAGAGGCCACTTACGCGGGAAATAATCGTTTCTTTAATCTCTTTGCCAGTTAAAAAAAAAGTCTGTGAACGCCGAGCGAGTTGCAGTAGGGTATCAAAATCATCAATAGGAAAGTGGAAGTTTTTGAAATTTTTTCAATTCATATAGTCGTGTTTGTGTATTTCGTTTCTTTTGGGAAGTCTGTAAAATACCAAAAGCCAACAACCCGCTACCGGTCTCCCACCCCCCCCCACGTCCCCATCCCCCCCCCCTCATTCACCCTCCTTCCCCCTCACCCGTCCCCCTCCCCCCAGGTAGTCCATCATTAGTGTTTTGTGTGTGAATCTTACTAAGAAGGTTTGTGAAAGCAAATACCAGAATTCATAATAGTGAAAACTACTAAGACAACTTCGAGACAACCTGGGATTTGAAGGGTGTTGGTGAGTGTTTTTTTTAAAGCCCTCACAGTGGGTAGACCCACTTTTTTTTTTTTGGATGACATTTCGTATCTGTGATTGCGCTTCTATTATAACTGTCCCTTTATCTTTTTAGGATAATAAATGGAAACACCTTTTATTGAGCCCTTCTCAGACTTACCCGAGCTGTTTGTTATTTCTAGTTCCAAAGTTGACTATGTTCCTAGGTTCCTCTGATTTGCCAAAACTTAAAAAAAGTGAAACGAAAGGATATACCTGAATGGTTTCCAATGGGGACATATCTGGTATTTTTTTTTTTGAATTTGCTCTAAAAGCCCATTGCATCCTTTGTATATTAGTATATATTAATTTTTAAAAAAAAGAAAAAAAAAAGAAAAAAACAAATCTCTCTTAAAGTTTTAAGGTCTGATGTCTTGCAGTATTTTCACAGACTGTTAATCCCGGTCTTAACCCAGAAGTGAGAGGGAGATTAATGTCCGTTTCAGTGCTTTATTTCTTCCACAGACAAGAAGTTGTCTTCATAGACGCGAAAAACAATTTTTTAGTATTAAAACCAATTTGTTTTATCAAACATGTTCGGACGTCACCATTCAGACCATTGATACCAAAACCTTTTCCTTATTATAACCCGAGGTCCATGTATTGTTTGGGGGGGATGAATCAGTATATACTAACAGGGTTTTTTGCATGGTTTGTTGGGACGCACTGGTTGCTAGGATTCTCTAGTTACTTTTGGAAGGGGGTGTGGGGGGGGGGGGTTGGAAAGGATTGAAACAACCCACTACCTACGTCTTTTCTTTTGACGGTTGAGTTATCACTCCTATCTCGGTATGTTTCAGATCTAGTTTTAATATTCACTTGATATGTGTGTTGTTTTCTTGCCTTCCTTTAGGCTCACACTTTTTTTTTCAATGTTTATTGAGGGGAGCTAATGCATTTTTTTTTTTTTTTTAAGTCCAATTATGATTCCCTAAAATCATTACATAATGTTGCTTACTTTTTGATCGGGGGAGGAAATGTGCCTTAAACTTGTAAACGGATAAACGAATTTGATTTCGATTGATTCAAAAGGATAAGTCCTATCCTTCGCATGTGACCACTATAATATCTTTAGATATCGATGCACATGTATAGGGGGAGTTAAAAGTGTCGATATATCTAACAATGTTCAAGTTACCCCAATGTTTTGTGTTATACACAAGTATCTTGATAATTCATAAAGAATCTTTTGTTTTTCTGATTGAGAAATGTGATCTTAAGGAATGCGAAGGAATGACTGTAGTACCACCAGGGGAGTATTCGTTAGAATACTCAGATTGACTTTGGTCTTTCGGACAGTTGCGATAGTTGAGAATGTATGTATTACAAATACTTGTATGAGTTTTGATGGTTAGAGCCCAATGGGCACTTTTCATATCTTCGAGATTATCTTTCACAAAAATAATCAGGAGCATTTGATTTATAAAACTTTTCGTTGGTTGTCCTAAATAAATTTCACAAGCACAATTTCGTATGTTTTTTTTTTTTTTTTTTCTTTTTTTTTTTTTAAGAATTCATGTTTTTCCAAACAGTCTCTATTATACGGTAATTAATTGTTCTTAAGAAGTAAAACGGCTTGAAACAAGAAATGCGACACGGTTTAGTGCAGATAGTAAAATCTCTCCTTCCTGCTACTGTCTCACTCTTTACCTTTCCATTTCGGACATATGGTTTAGGAACAGCAAGCATATTGGGAAAAGGAGGAAATATAAAAATCTTGATACTTAGGATTAGAGGGACTTTTTTTTTAACGGCTTTGAGCTGGAAAATAAACCACTCGTAATTACAGTCTCACTTCTTTTTCTAACTCTTTTTGGTGTTCAAGGAAGGTTCTTTATTGATCTATCTGATCCAGAGTGCAGTCTTAGTATTCGTACTGTATTGTAATCGATCAATGTTTCTTCTGAAAAACCAAAGAGTTGACTACTCCTGCAAGGCTAATTACTGGCTACTGGTTAATGAGACGAGTAGAAGATATCAAATCTCTTTTCTTTGCTCCTCTCTCCGTTGTTGTGGTTTTTTTATCTTGAGGGAGTAGATTTGAATATTCTTTACCAGTAACGTTGGCTATGGAGTAGTCAAACTCTTTGTTTTAGAAACATGGTGAGTCGATTACCTACAGATACGATATACGACCTGTGATCAGATAGTTTAATAAAGAACCTTCTTGACAGGTTTTCCAGCTCAAAGCCTATAAGTCCTCTAATACCTAAAGTAATCAGTTTTCCATATGCTGTGTTTCTAATTAAACAATATGTCCGTTTGGAATGGTAAAGAGTGAGTCAGTACAGTTACTATCTGCTGACTATACCGTATAATTCCTTGTTTCAGCGTTTTACTTCTTAATACAATTAAGTACCGTAGAAGACCTGTTGGAAAAAACATGATTTGAAAAACATTCGATGTGCTAGTGATAAATTTATTTAGGTACACAACGAAAGTTTATAATCAGATTGCTCTGATGATTTTTGAAAAGATATTCGATAGATATGTAGTGCCTCATGGCTATCATCACACTCATACTAGTCTTTGAAGACGAGTCATTCCTACTAGTAGATACTGTCCGAAGACAAAAGTATATGAGTATTCTACGATTTACTTGGTGGTAAACATTTCATTCCTTCGCATTCCTTAAGATCACTTTCCAATCATGAAACAAAAGATTCTTTGTGAATTATCAAGATACTTGTGTATAACACAAAAGCTTTGGTATCTTGACATTGTTGAGTATATTGACACTTTTACTCCCCCTATACATGTGCATCGATATTCGAAAGATGTTTTGCACATGCAAGGATAGGACTTAGCATTTTGAATCAATCGAATCATTAGTTATCCGGTTTACATTTAAGTCACATTTTCTCCCCCGATCAAAGATGCAATTTTGATATGGTTTTGATCTATTAATTGGACTTAAATGTATTTAGCTCCCCCTCAAAACATTGAGGTGAGCTAAATGAGCACAAATATCAAGTGAGTATTAAAACTAGATCTGAAACATACCGAGATAGGAGTGATAAATCAAACCGTCTAAAGACGTAGGTTGTGGGTTGTTTCAATCTTTCAGTACTAGAATCAGCAACAGTGCGTCCAACAAACCTGCAAAACTGTTAGTATACCTGATTCTCCCCCTCAAACAATGACCCGGGTATAATAGAAAAGGTTTTGGTCAATGTCTGAATGGTGACTCCCGATCATGTTTGATAAAAACAAATTGTTTATTAGGAAAATTTGTTCGGGTCTTAGACAAACTTCTTGTCTGTGGAAGAAAATAATGCCACTGAATCTTCATTTAAATCTCTGGGTTAAGACCGGGTTACAGTCTGAAATAACTGCAAGCCATCTAGACTAAAAATTTAAGAGAGATTTGTTTTTCTTTTTTTTTCTTTTTTTTAAAATTAAATATATACTAATATACAAAGGATGCAATGCTTTAGCATTCAAAAATACCAGATATCCCCTTGGAACCAGCCTTTTGAATCACTAAGTTTGCATTCAGGGAACCTAGTGGGGGGATTTTATAGTAATTTGGACTAGGAACTACGCTGGGGTAAGTTCTGAAGGTCAATTATATGGTTCCATTAATCCTAGTTAATGGACAGTTATCTATACAATCACGAAATGTCATCCAGGGGTTTCCATGAGGTTAACTACTACCAACAAACCTTGCCAGTTGGTCTCCAAGTTGTCTTAGTAGTGTTCACATTATGATTTCTGGTTGCTTTCCAAACCTTCTTAGTATGATTCACACTATGTTTGGCCTGGGGGGTTTTGGTATTTACAGACTTCAAAGAACGAATCACAAACCGATTATGATTGAAAAAATTCAACTTCCTATTGTGATTTACTGCTCTCCTGCGTCACCTTTATGGGCAAGTATTCGTTGGTTCCGCGTTGTGGCTCTGTGGCATAGGTTTGCGATGATCCAGTGGCAGGTTTGTTTCTGTAAGACCCAGATTTACAGAACATTAGGCTTCTTGTTTTTGTTGCATTGGGGTTTCTGTGTTATGGGTATATTTGAAGTCAGGGGGGGGGGGGGGGGGGTTCTTGAAAAGTTTTACCTTGCCTTCTTTTTTTCTTTGTCGCAATACGGGGTTGGTGTTTTTACCCAAGTTGTTAGAGCTTGTCTGATTGGTAGGCCTTCCTTTTTCTCTTTTTGTTTGGTTAAGGTGGGGAGGGGTGGTTGTTTGGGGACACGGAGCTTTTTTTTGTTTTAGGTCGAGTATTGTGTGGTTTGGGATCCGTACTAATGTTTTTTTGTTTTTGTGAACATTTGTGGGCGTTTTTTTTTTGTTGTGGTGGTTTATTACATGTCAACTGTGAAATGATCAGCCAAGTGATCTTTTTGGGCTGTTAGGCTCTCTAGAGGGCCCCCCAGTGGCTATAGATCCACAACTACTCTTTTTGACACTCAGCTCAGTTTTAGTTTGGATTCTCAGCAGTTAAGGCATTAAGCTTTTCTGTGTACGCAGGACGTGATTGTGGTATTAGCTTTGACGTTCATAATACAGTTTTTCAGACTTTAGTTTTCTACTTTAAGGCCATCTAGCTGATTACTTAGGGAGGTAATCATATCTAGCCATAATGCATTCTGTCATTGTCTAAGCCTTTGTTGGTCTACAACTACCTTCAGTGGAACCTACATTCAACACTTCATGATGTTGATCTGAGGCATCTTAAATCCAGATCGTGGCATTTTCCCTTGAAGATGATCTCTTTACTTATTTAATTCAAAAATGGCCAATTTGATGCACTTGACGTGGTCACGCACTGTTTATAATTCTGAATAGTTAAGTTGTAAAGTAACTTTATTTCTGTTCGGGAGAAAGAAGAGGCAATAAACGGTTTTTCAGATTCATTAATTAGCCATTTCTATTTTGTAATTCACTTCAAGTTCAAGACTTTAGTGTGTTCCCTATCACATTTCTAATCTTAGTTTATAACAAGAACAATTAGAACTAGGGGTAACTAGCAGCCAACATAAGAATAAAGCACAATAGAGCAAATATTCTCTTTCTATACATTCAGCAATTATGCTGTCATTTTTGATTAAAAGGATGTTTCTTTCTCTATTTCAGGGTTTTGTTTTTTTCAAGCACACAACGTTCATATTCATCCTCTAACGCATAGTGAATCTCCTTAATTCTTGCTACTTCTTGACCAATTGTGTCATCACATTTGTAGTGTTTCTTGAAAATAAACATGAAAAGGTACAAACTTGTTGCAAAGCAAACCTCTTTCGCGTATTTTAACACGGGAGTGACACATATAGAGGTTTGACTGTTGTTCTTTCTTTTATGATCCTATCAAATTAGGGAAAAACAGCCTTAATGTTGTGAAGGGTAGCAAGAACTTGACTAGGAGGCGGACTTTTAGGTACATAAGGAGTAACAGGTTTACACGGCTGGGTCGGGGTTGGGGGGGTCGGGGGGGAAATTGGATGTAGTTCAGAGTACTAGCTTGATAGCAATTTCGTTGGAGAGGAGCCATGACACTGTTTTGGGAAGTTCTTTCTGTTGAACTAACATCATGGCATTGGCTTTTCATAGAAGCCACTTTCAGGTCTAACATGCCCTGGTTTTCCTTTCATTTTAGCCATACTGACTTCAGCACTGGCTAATGTTTCATCAGTATCCCACACATTACTTGGCTATTAATACGAGAAGCCTTTTTCTATATCGTGGGTTCTGCGACCTTTAGAATATCCTTGTGCAAGTCTCTGTGTTGATTTTTTGGTTTTCTTGAAGGCATTGGAATAGTTATGTGTTGGCTTTGATACTTTTGTAAAAGAATCAGTTTTTGAAAATTTGTTTTGCACTTTTAATAATTATATTTTCACGAGGTATTATCCTCAAGCTTTCTTTTTGTCAGTTAAAATCTTTTGATTTTCAGATTTCAAAAATTCATTGAAACTCTTTACATTTTTAGGTTGTATTTTTAGCATCACTTTCTCTTGCTAATTCAGGTTTCTTTCGTCTACGCTGAGTCCACTAGGTTTTGTTCCTGTCTACTTGGCGTTCTAGGTTCAGAGTTTAATGTTGGGTATCTATGACGACACAATTTCTAGCTTACATTTTGCAAAGCTCCAACTCTTAGGATGGTCATTAACCAGGCTTTGTTCCTGATTAACCTTAAGGTGTCCGTCTAATTGGCTTCTTAAGTCATCTAAGATGGTAATCATGGTTATCTCACCGGGTGGCGCAGAAGATACCTCAGTTGGAACATCTTGAACTTCGCTGTCAAGTTGGTACTGATGATACGGAATCGTATTGTCATCAATATCCGACTCAACATCAGAGTCTATGTGTTCTTCCTGGTGCATTCAATGTGTAAAGATGATTCACATTATCAATGATTTGATTTGCATCAGTGTGTACCTCTTTTACTTAAAGGGTGGTTACACCATTGGTTCCATTATGGATGACAAGTAGCCATGGAAAACAGCAGGCTGCAGCATTGGGGCCCTCATCCACGTTGAATCACTAAGCATCTCATGGTTGAATTACTCGAAGATGTTTGTTGTAGCAATGCCGAGGTTGTGGAATGAACGGATCGCAAGTGATTGTTGTTATGATTTGATTTGTGTTTGGTTTTGTTGTTGTTCGTTTCGAAATAAATTATTGTTACGGGATTTTACAAAATCGTTGATTAAACCGAGAAAGAAAGATATCGTATCATTTCACGGGATTTTACCAAAATCAAGAATAAACCGTTTGTTTAAAACAATAAATTAAGTAGATGTTGAAACCGTTGTTTTAATTTAGCGGAAGGTTAACAAGACAACTAAAGACGAAAGATGAAGTCGTCTTTAAGTCCAGGGACTATAGTTGCCAACTTCGAATTGTAGTTTATTAATAATAGAAACTTGTCACTCCTTTTGAATTGGTTCTAAAGTGCAGGGGCTGAAAGTGTAAAATCCAAACTTTATTAATAAAATCCAACACGTTTTCCCTCCTGTTCACTTTCTTCTTTGTTTGAAACTTAAAAAAAATGTCACGAGTGATTTTTTGATCTTTTTAACTCGTTCGGTTATCGTCGGTTGTTAAATCTCAATATATCTAGTTGATCGCTAGATGTCACGAATCGACGTGGAATAAGTCGGTAAGTTCGTAAGATTAACGTCACTTCGAACTGAAAATCCAAAAAAAATATTTAAAAGGAGCTTTCACTCGATCGGTTCTAACTAGATTGTCGCTCGTTCGGTTGTCTAAGACTTGGCTTGTTCGGTTGTCTAAGACTTGACTCGTTCGGTTCCAACAAGAAAGCAACTAGTTCGGTTCAAGAGGAACTTCACTCGTTCGGCTCTTGAATAATTTCGCTCGTTCGGTCCAATAAGGTTTTTGCTAGTTCGGTCCTTGAAGTTTAAACTGGTTCGGTCCACAAAAGTGACTCGCTAGTTCGGTTGCTGATGGTTGGCACTCGATCGGTTGTCACTTACTTTTACACGATCAGTTCCTTGAGTGCTTGCTTGTTCGACCCCTTAACACATCAACTCGTTCGATCTTCAAAGGTTGACAGAAGTTCGGTTTCAACTATCTTTTTCTACGACTCCTTTTTTTTTCGCCAAGTGTATCTTTGTTTCGTTCCACAAATTAAAGCCTATATAAGCTTATTGCGAAACAATGAAACCAGAATTCAAATAAAGCTCACAAAGAAATTAAGCCCTTACACAGCCGTGTTCATATGGAGTTTGAAACATATGAAAACATTCTTGGGCAGTTGTTGACAAAACAGGATGTGGTTATCTTGCTGGTGAAAGAATAAAATTTTGTAGCTGTTTGACTTGTTCTTATCTTTGACGCAAAAACACAAACATAATGCACTTTTTAATGAGAAAAATAAAACAAGAAAAAATATAACACCAAAAGGTACTATTGTTGTGTTATCACGTAGAATTTGTGAAAAAATCTTTTTTTTTTTAATTGACTTCGAACCAAAAAAAATCACCAAATCTAGATCGCGACTTCTTCTTTTTGTTGTTAATATTCGAACCACCAACAACAAAAAAATGCGCCTAGTCCTTGATTACTAACAAGATGGTTATTATGATATGAGGTTATGCATAAACCATCTATTGAATAAGAATAAATAAAAAAACAAACCAAAACAAGATTAAACAATTTCGAACACTCTTTTTTTTATTTTTTATATTTTTTTTATAATCGAATACAAAAATTAATCCACAAATCAAATCTATCTTTCAATACATGAAAGGCTCTTGATACCAATTGTAGGTTCCAAGATCATTCATACAAACCTTAACAATGATGTGTAGAATCAAGATGCAGGAAAATAAAGACTTTATTGATGATTGAAAGAAAAAAACCTTTTTGGTGGCTAGAAACCCTAACAATAATATAATGACTAGCTATATTGTCTAACCTAATTTTGACTAAACTAGGTGTATTTATACTAAAAAGGTTCTGCCCATTCTAGGCTTTTGTTGGGCTTTCCGGGCTTTTTCTTTGTCAGCCCAATTACATTAATTAATTAACCAACTAACGAGCTATGAAACGCTAGTTTTCTTCAAGACCGAGCTTCTCTTGTTAGACTGTGAAATTATGTTTCTAACAAAGATCCATCACGAGAGGAGGCGAATGATTTCTTCTTCTTAGCTCAATCACGACCAATTGGTCACTGTTCTTGAGTCTCTTCCTCAGACGCATCCACTTCATCGTTCAAATTAAAACCACAGTCTTGGATTTTTTTCAATCCTTTGTATTCTTGTAAAAAGAAGGCATCTCAATTTCTAACCAAGCTTGGTGATCTTTCAAAATGTTCCAACACGGCTCCAACGTAAAGGCATGCCCGTACATTAATTTGTATTATGCACATGCTTTTTGGTACACTAGAGATGGTCTCTAAAAAACCACTTTATATGATTATTGGAATTCGGTTCCGGTGTTAAAAGGCGGTTACGCTTTCTTAAATTCGAGATCTTGAGGTTTTTGATTTGGGAGTTCTCTTAGACATGGTGAAATGAATATGAGACATAGTTTGAATTTGTGAATAAAATGGTGAAATTAGTCGGATATTTATAGTGCTAAAGTGTTTAAATTTTAAAAGTTAAAAAACTTTTTTTATATTTAAAGGGGAAACATTAGCATTTTTTTTGACTTTTTGTGTATTGCACAATCGCATCACATTACTCGATCGGTTTTATCTCACGACTGTCGACGGATCTCTTGACGACTCAGGTCCACCTACAAAGGCGACCAACGAATGAAAGGCTTGACCGACTGGTCAACATCCTGCCCAGCCTCATAAACCCATACCCCCATTTCCATATGCGCATAACAAACGCCAACATTTAGTGTGAATTAATATGTATGTATGATGCTTAAACTGGATTCGTTTGGACCCGGCCTGACAAGACACATTGATCGATTGACTAAATATGATCCATCAATTTTTTTAGCTTAGTAAAATTAAGAACCACTTGTCTCGGCTAAGTCTGCTACTGCTTCTTCCTCACACATACCACCATTTCATTCTCACACACCTCCCTCTCTCCTCTATTTTCTTGAAGCTTCATGCTAGGCTTCCAGGTAAGACAAATAATCTTCACTAAACTATAACAACTATATATGGAAAGTACAAAGCTCGGAAGAACTTATTTCCATCGGTCAATTTGATTAGGTAATTAATCCCTACTTGAGATTATCACAAATTATTCAATAATCATATTTAATTTTTAATATGTAAATTTATGCGGATTTGGATGATTTAAATTTGGGGGTTATGGTTCGGTTATTTTTATTTGATGTTAGGTGGCTTTATCAAGGTGTAACAGATGGTGTATGTGGTTGTGCTGATTTTATTAGTATTGTATTGCAGTAAACAACCACATAAGATTAATTTGTGGCTTATGGTGAGATGAGGTAAATTATTTAGGGTTTTTTTATGCAAGAACGAGTGATTGGTTCTGAATTTTGTTACGGGGTTTTTATGGTGTTAAATTAATGGGAACCTTTTTATGAAGAATTTGGGTGTTTACAATTAGTGTTAATTAGTTTTTGTGTTTCAATGTAGGCGTGTTTTCTTGATTAGTGTTAATGTTGTGTGTAGGTTTCTTGGTTGCGTAAAATTTAGGTGTTTATGATTAGTGGTAATTAGTTTTTGTGTTTTGATGTAGGCATGTTTTCTTGATTTGTGTTAGTGTTGTGTGTAGGTTTCTTGGTTGCGTAAAATTTGGATGTTTATGATTAGTGGTGATTAGCTTTTGTGTTTCAATTTAGGTGTAATTTTCTAATTGTTGTTAAATGTTAATTTAGTGTGTAGGTTTCCTTTTGGGTTTGTTTGAGGTTGGTTGAATAATTAATTGGATAGTGTATTTGCAAAATAAGTAATTGTGGTCTCATTGTAAGTAAGTGCCCTGGATAAGACCCATTGAACCATGACCATCTATTAAAGTTGTATGCCAAGAATGATTATGATGAAGCCTTTCCAATATTAACCCCAAATGGCTATTTTGCGATTTACGTAGGCGATGAGCAACAAAGGTTCGTGGTTCCTACTACATATCTATCTCATCCGCTCTTTATAATGTTGTTAGAGAAACTTATGATGACGAAGAGCGGAATAACCGATTGGTGGTTCCCTGTAGTGTGGTGCCATTTGAAAAGGTGCTTGAAACAGTGGAATGTTGCACTACAACAGTTAGAAAATTTGCAAAAATGCGACTCTTTACGTGCATCATGGGAAACTCCAACAAAAGGGTGCAAGCATCAGCAAAAGTACATACGTGAAAAAGTTTTTGGATCATATTGAGTGTACGCAATTCTCGTATCTTTTTATTGATTTTGATACCTCTTATAACTTGGTCTAAATTATACTCTCTAATGATCAATAATAGATTCAATAAGACGTATGCTTAGATAATTTGTTTCATGTTTCTTATATTGTTCACATAATTAACGTTATCTTGCTGGCCAATGAACCTTTGCGAAGTCGAAATCTTACTTTGCGCCTTATTCATCACAATGTGATCTTTTTATCACTTTACATTCTTTGGCTTGCTATCACATAAGTTATCCTTAACTAGCCAAGGCTAACAATGTCCTAACTAAAACTGTTGTCACATCTCTTTCACTATTGTAAGGCATTTTTAGAATTACATTGAAGGATTAATAACATAAAATTGATCGTTGAAGGACATGTTATTAATATGTTAATGTTAGATATCCGTTTTGTAGGGAATCTGGAAATTTATACAACGGCATCCGATGGGATACATATTCTACACTTGGAAACCAAAGTGATTTGGTGAAACTATTTTTAGGTCGTGAAGGACGTCTCACCAGGCAAGGTAAGTTGATAGATTATATTTCAGTTCCATGGAAAGTTCTATGCGATTGAGTTTAATTTGATTTGGTACACTATTGTGCTATAGTTTTCATCCTGTTTTGTATCTATAAAATCGATTGCATTACAAATGGCATGATGGGGGGTGGTCGGGTGGCATAGGTAATGGGACGCTTTGTGTTTGGGTATGCAATGTGCCTGGTGGCGTTGATGCAGTAGGTCAATCAGCCTCACTCAAAATGATTGGGTCACACGAGGAGACGATAAAACCAAATTAAGTGAGATTCTAGCATAACCATGTGCCATTTTTACAAATTTAATTAAGTTTGATTCTTACACCTTGTGACGATTAGGATTCATTTTTGCATGAATATGACATCATATGAGAAAAAAAAGGTAGATATCCCAAGTAGGCATATTCATGATTAATGGGGAAAGATATGTGAATTGCATATGGAAATGGAATACGATTTTAACAGTTTATGTTATATGTTCACCATTTAAACTTAAGCTAAGGCACTAATACAGTCACAAATGCACTATTACATACCGGAAATTTATCCATTAACATAGACCATTTAATGTTCATAAGCATGTTGGTGTCCTGTATAAACAAGTATCGTTTGTTATTTTAGGATGATGAAGGTCGTAGTAGAATACTAAAGCGTAGTAGTGTGGGGATATGCATGTGTGCGTGTAAGATCTGTGCCCTTTGAAATTTTTCTTAACAAAAAGAATGTTTCAAACCGTAACTTTAATATACAAGGGTTAAGATATAAGTATGTAGGGAGAATGCTTTAGATAAGACAGTAGTCTGCCGAGCCTAAAGCTGTAACAATCTGCATTTTCGAGTCATTTTACGTCAATAAATATTCAACTATGTATTTTAAACTTTTACGCGTTCACTTTTAATTTTAACCATTTAGTTAAATCGCGTAAACTAAAAATCAATAATCCACGTAAACCGACATCAAACAAATTAAAGTTTACGTCAAACAAATGTTATATTATTTTTACAAAGATAATTATTAACTTTTCATATTTTATTTTTATTAGTTACGTAAAACGTTTACGTTTCGTAATAAATTACATTTATGCATACATGAAAGCACCAATACCCATCTATACTTCAACAAATACCCACCATTATACCTGTTAGCCTTATCAATATCACATACACACATGAAATTCTTAGAATTCTAGAGAGTAAGAGAGATGTTTAGAGAGAGAAAGAACTAGAGAGAATGGTTACAACATTCTAAAGATAGAAATAAGATGAGCCATCACCATTTCACACTAGATGAGGGCTTTTTAGTAGGTTTTAGAATATAAATAAAATCCCGGACATGGTATGTTAGTGGGTTCCATTGGACACGGGCTTATATATCTAATGGGCTTTAAGCCCGTAACTAAGACCCAATTAGCTTATAGAATTCCCGGAAACATAGACTAAACTAATACAAGGTTCGAGAATATTAATGACCATCACTTTAATAAAAACTAAGTCTAATAATCTCCCCCTAAGGGGTGGTCATTGCACATATGGCTTCACTTCTTGTAACGTCTTGAGTCTTGGAACCTTGTAGTCTTGGAAATTCTTTTGAAGCTCCTTTTTCATGCTTGCGATCATGGATCTTGATCTTTAACTTGACATTCTTTGACAAAATACTAATATCATGGTCTTTGGCCTTGATTTGTCTTGATTGTTGAGATCTCTGAATCTTTATCCTTGAATCTTTATGCCTCTTTGCGATCTTGTGTCTCTACCCTCAACTCAAAGGTCTTGAAACTTGCTAACAATCTCCCTCAACATTTTCTTTAACATGATTACTTGTACCACATCATGGTAGAAGTAGTACTTGATCCGCTTGTGAGATATATCTTTGTTATTGTACAGCAATCTTGTCGAAAATGTTCTTTTGAGGAAGTGCTTGTACATCAGAGATTGCGGAAGACTTTGACACATGTGCTTGAGCTTTCATCATGTATTTATCTTTGTTGATTGAGCATGAGGTCTTGAATCCTAACTCGACATGGACTAAAAGCTGATACCATCGTGAAAGAGAACCTGACAGTATAGGTTTAGTGAATAAACATAAGGAAGAAAAATGTCTTTGTCAACTTGTCGATTGGTTTAATAAAACCATTGGTTCTTGTATAATCGGTATATTTACTGCCTAGTGATCAGTAGAATTCAAAAGAAATCTCTTGACCAGGGTTTTCCTAGATGCACTAGCGCTCTCGTTACCGTGAAGCGCCTCAAATAGGACACAACCACGATAAGAGTGTAATCATTATAGTACTTTTTTCTGATTGAGTCGTAATTCATATACTGGACAAAATCTCGAATGTCCAGTTGAACAAGCTTGATTTCATTTAGAATCCCGTAAGTCACCTACCGCAGAGCTGTTTGATGTTAACTCTAGAAGGATTTCAATTCATCACTGTGAATACTAAAGAGTATCAATATGAATATTCTAGAAATTACCACAAGGATAATGCGTAGGACTCTTTGATACCAAATGTTGTATAATGATGTATGAAATTTTGTATATTGGAATTTGTGTCCTAGTGAGATTTTTGATGGATCTCGTTGGCTCTTGACTCTATAAGTGCACATTTGTTATTTGGTAATTGGGTTTGGGCTTGGGCACGACCGCGACTACCACCGTTTCAATTATCTAACGAATTTTCTAAGGACTACGAAAGCTGATTGAAAAGTTCGTTAATCTAGTTGAGAATGAAACAAACTTATTTTAAGAGAAGCCTGAAGTAGCGGGGATGGGTTGTGCCTCCCCCCCCTCCCTCAGCCTATTCCTGGGTCCATGATGACTTGTCTTTTAATATAGATTCTTCTTTTTAGATTACCGATAGATTATGTTAGTATTGACCTAGGTTTTTCTGCTAGGTTTGTATGGAAGGCTTCTTTCGTTTTCACCCTTTATCCTTATAATTCTTTTTAATTCTTCAACCCCTTCAATGTTAAACCAACACGTCCTCATTATCACCTTGTTGGGATTGTTCTAGTGATAACTCATGCCTTGGATAATATTTCCCGATCTTACTTTACTCCTTTTTTCAATCATACCTAGGACTTCTACTCTATCTAATGGAGTGTTCCTGGGTAGATCCCTTCGGTTTTGGCTGGATCATGGAATGAATATACCTAACCTTAACCGCCTTATAACTCCTTGAGAGACAACATTAGGTCGGTCTTTAGGTATTGCCATAAAGATCCATAAAACCATTTGAAAAATAAATCAACGTGTCTGAGAAATCATTTATGACACCCTAAGAGTTTTTAAAGTTACCTAAAAGCTCCCTCTTTACATATGCACCATATTATGAAAGAGTTTTTTACATGCGAGGTTTGGGAACACACTTATAGATTTGACGATCGTATTCATTATTAATCCGTATTAATCACATTTTAATCACTATTCTCCCCCTCAAAAATTGCATATGTGGTAACAATTTTTGAAATTAGTGAATTAAAAAACAAGTTAATGTCTGGTAATTCACATGAGTCTAACTAAGTCTTGGGAGAACATATGAGCATGCTGAATGAATCTTATTATTATACTCCCCCTCTAAAAAAGATTAGATTGAAAACTTAGAGTGGGAGTTTGTTGAGCACATAATTTTGAAAGAATTTGAAATTTTCTTTTTGAAAATATCTTGAAAAATTATGCTTAACAGAAAATGATGTCAGATGTATCTTATTAATTATCATTTCCTTAGTGCTTCTCTTGAGCATTCAAAACTTGGAATGTTTAGATGACATTGCTCAAGACCGAAAAGATATGAACTTCCCGTTGTTTAGGATAAATGTACATGAATTAACATTTTTCTTTCTTTGGAGACCGAGTCCTAAGCTGACATTTACTTAGAATTCGTAGAGAAAAAAGTTTGAAAAGACATGTTTTGAAAGCATTTGAAACTCTCGCTCGAACTTTATTTATATGCCCGTGTCAATATTAATCAACATTTCTAGGAACGTAAATGTTATCGATTGTCGAGAGACATGTCGAAAAAGATTATTTGTGGTATTTTTGAAATTTTTGATTTTATATTTTGCTTTTATAGGTTTTATAATTTTATATTTTATTTTTTTTGATAAAATATATTCAAAGAATTACCAAGATTTTGCAAGACGTTCAAGTTCCTTTGGAGACAAGCTGCGCATACCAAGGTGACAAACCAAATAGTTGAATTGATCCACCGGAAGAGCTTTGGTGAAGAGGTCAGCCAGTTGGTAATCCGTCTTGACAAAATACAGTTCAATCGTACCCTTTTCCACGTGTTCCTTTATGAAATGGTAGCGGACAGCGATGTGTTTTGTTCTCGAGTATTAGACCGGGTTGCAGGATATGGCTATGGTTGATTTTGAATCACAATATATTGGAATCTTGTTGAAGTGATAGCCATAATCTGTTAACTGTGTCCGCATCTAACGGACTTGGGCACCACAAGTGGATAGAGACACATATTTTGCTTCCGCGGTTGACAGCGCCGTACAGTCTTATTCTTTGATGACCAGCTCACCATCTTTTCACCTAAAAATTGAGCTCCACCGGAAGTACTCTTGAAGGTGTCTTTCCATCCCGCATAATCAGCATCTGAAAATCCGGTTAGTTTAAAACCAAAATCCTTCGTATACCAGAGACCCATATTGACAGTTCCCTAGAGATAAGGAAAGATTCTTTGAGGTGCTTCTCGGTTGGATTATCCTGATACCGAGCACATAAACAACGTTGGACTATGTCACACATCCCTCTATAATGGTTGATTATGATGAAGATTATCAAGGAGATGCGGTTCAAAACAATTTTGAAGATCCACTTACCTCTGCAATGATTTTATTTGCTTGTGCGATCACTCAACGTTTCTCTAATCCAACAAACAATCGTCTTCGTACTTCTTCCAACACCAGAAATTAAGCAATTGTTCAAGGTGACAGAGTAAGCATTCAAAGCAAAAATTCTGGGAATGATGGCAGAAATATAAGACGTTCATATGTTCAAGAGGAAATCATTGAGGGTAACAATGTTCATAATGATGTTGGAAACATACATAGAACTCTTCAAACTACGTCTTCAAGAACTGCAACAAATGTTCAATGCTACAACTGCAGTGAGAAAGGTTATTATGCTCGTAATTGTCCAAATCTAAGAGTTCAAGATTCAAAGTACTTCATAGAACAACTGTTGCTAGCAAAACAGGATGAAACATGAGTAATTCTCACCGATAAACAGAATGATTTTCTCTTTGCTGATGCTTCTCGAATGGAAGAAATTCAGGAATTAAGTGAAAATATATACTTGATGGCTAGAATCCAACCAACAAACTTTGATTCTGATGCAGGGTCAAGCTCTGATTCTGCATTTCTCAGTGAGGTACAAACTCCATCCACTAGTTATGAAAATCCATTATTTGCTAAGATAATCAAGAGCAAAAGTATCCGAAGCAAACTAAAGTTATTAACAACACAATTGGTGATGATCAAATTGATAGAAATATTATATTTGATGAACCAAATGATGATGCTAATAGTAGCAGTGTTGAAAACGATAACAATGCTCAAGAATCATATGAATTACAGCAATTAGCTAGAAATGCGTATAAGGAAGCTGAAAAACAATAAATAATTGCTAAAAAGTTCAACAACAAAAGACAGTGTTGACTAAACAGCTTGAGTCGTATAAGGAAAAAGTTCAGGTTTTTGAAAAGACCAAAGGAAATAACACTACCTATTTTAACAAATATATTGAGGTTGATTGAAAAGCAAGACGATTTGAAATGGAGTCACGATCATGATTGAGACACTATTCAAGATTTAGAACGTCAACGTAATAAATTAGACTTGTCTGTTATTGAATTAAAAAGACAAATTGTGGAACTTCAAAAGACTCAAACAATATTGAAATGAAGAATGAGTAAAAATGAAGATATATACCATGACATTGTCATAGATCTTGAAGCAAGAGCTAAAATGAATGAAAATATAGTGTTGAAAATGGGTAACTCGTTACAAGGAATGTTTATGCTTGGACCAAAATCAGTGTCATTCTATGATTTAAATGTAAAACATGGTTTGGGGTATGAAAATCCTTTTACTCTCAAGAAAGCAATTTCTCAGAATCCAAAATTGTATGATGCTTCTTGCTTGGATGATTTAAAAATTCATATGAATGTTAGAGATACTGAGGACATTCTTGATGATGCTGCCAAGAGTGAAATAAAAATGAAAAACAAAATGAAAGATCCAGTTGCTATTGAGAAAAAACAAAATCTTTGTACACTTGATTACAAAAAGTTAAATGCTCTTTATGAAGATTTTGTTCCACAAAGGGAACTGTTGATCCCACTAGAATAGATCTTGCTTAGCTTGTAAAGGCTTAGTTATATTGAATAAATTCAAGACATCTATAGTAGAAACTTTGATTATGAATATCAAAGACTATGCAGAATCTAGTCTATGATACTAAGAAGAATAAACAATGAAACAATAATGAATACGATTGTATTATAGCAAACGTTCAACCTCAATATCAAAACAAATACTCTTGATAGTGTTAGGGTTTACAAAACCTTGCAAGCTGTGATATCTAAATCGCTATATCTAACATCTATTGCCTAAGACCTCACTTTTATTTACCAAGGAGTCCTACAAAGCTCAATACTTTCCTATAATCATGATCTTTTCTTTAGAAAACGTAATCTCTTAAACAAATTGTTTTTACATATCTTCTTTTACAAATAACTAAAACTTATCTTTATCTTTCTCTGATATGTCTTTGTATCTTATCTCTTCGCATAAACTCTTCCAGAGTTGTAATACTCATAGTTTAACTACTTCTAGAAGTTTACTCTAGCAGTACTAAATACACTAGAAGTAATTACCTTTTGTACTAGCAGTAGTAAGTACTTAGTATATTTTTCTGTTCCTCACTCTCTGAGCAGGTCTTAACTTCTACTAGTTGTAGTAACTTTATACTAACAATACTAATATATACTAACAGTAGTAACTAGCAGTAGTAACTTTATACTATCAGTACTAACTACTTAGCATAATTTTCATTAGTATCACCAACAGTACTAAGTTTAGCTTGACAGCACTAATATATACCTGAGCAGCAGTAACTTTAAAAATCATCTTGAAGTTTTTTAATCCTAACAATCCTCCCCTAAACTTGATGTTCATCTTCTGAATCTTTAAGTTTCTTCATTAAAAGTCGTCACCATCACCAGGAGGATGCATTCAAACACTTCCAAGATTCTTTTGCTGTTTTACCATAAGCTTTGGTTTGGCTTGGTTTTCATGAGCATGATCGTGTTATACATCGAAGTTACTAGATGAGGGTTTTCCTCATTATTTCATGTGAAAACCCTAATGGTTCGCTAACCCTCATACGGGTCAATCGTTTGGTCATGGTATGATTAAAGTTTTACTAGATTTTGGTCTCGTCACTAGTATTATACGTGAAAGGTGTGGTTTAACAATTAAGTTTATAGTTGTTATTTTATGTGAGGGTGGCGAAGGTTTCTTTCGCAATATGAGTTAAATGCCATGGTAATAAAATAAAACTCACCGAGGTCCAAGCTCGATAGGTGACGGGAAGAGATGGTGGTGATGAGAGGACTCGAACTTCTCTTGCTTCACCCCTCTATAGCCCGACGTTCGCCTAGCTTGTGCCTTCAACGGAGCTTGAATTTGACTCGTATAATTTACTTATTGTTCTCAGGTTTTTAGTTGTGATGAGAATGGTTCGTGCATGGTGCTTATTTATACTACATGTTGCTTACTGACTCATTGAAACCATGCATGTGAAATGTATAATTTACATACACTATTCATTTATGATACTATTCGTAATCATCATTCTTTTATAATACTGTAGGAGGATGACTACTGTTGATTGATTTGAGTTGAGGATGCAATTGGAACAAGACATAGCAGTTGAGTATTGTCAAAAGGTTGTAGGGCATTTCATGCAAAGTGAAATGATGAGGATAGCTCATCCATTTTGAATATCACTGACTTTTAGATAGCCTTTGAATATATATTTTTATAACTAGAATGTTAAGTCGTATCATCTATTTAGTGAGGTGTATACATTGGTCCATTTACATTTTATTTGTTGTAGTATGAATGGGTTCACAAAATAATATAGTCGTGCGACTTTGTTTCGTGCGACGTAAAATAACATATGATTTTTATTGTTACGCGATCCCTAAAGTACCCCTTTTTGATCCGTAATTAAAATGACGATTTATGCGCGTTATTTGACTTTTGACTAGCACCAAATATTGTATGCCACTTGAAGAACAACTTTTATTAGAAAAATAACGATACTTAGCATATGCTTGCGATACCTACTTTGCATAATGGGATAAAAGTTTTACATTTTTCTGAGGTGTCACAGGTTTCTCACGCTTAACCATTTTTGCTTTGCCTTTGTCTTTAGCCTGAACCTTTGAAGGTATTGGTATTGCTGATGTTGTTGTTGTTTCACTTGGCTCTTGTATAACAACTTCTTTTGCCTTAGGCCTTGTGCGAACAAGTGTAACAGTTGTAGCATCAGTTGTAACAGCCTTAGATTTTGTGCTTTTTATCTCTATCAAAGTCCGAGCAAGTGTCAATTCATCTAGAATTTCAGCACTGGCAGTAGTAACTACTTCACCAACAGTAGTAACTGGATCAGCAGCACTAACTGGAATTGAACTTATAGTTGTAGCAGCACTAACAGGATCTTCAAATACACCAGTATCAAACATCAAATCTTCATCATTTCTTTCTTGAGTCTCATCAATCAAAGTCACTTCTGCATCAACATCAATATCAGCTATTTTCCTCCCCTGTTTGGTTGCATCCTCCTGAGCACCCAAACTGACATCATTAGAGGATTCTACCCTGCTAGCTGAACCAACCTTTTTTAACCTTTTGAGCCCTGATGTTCTTGACTTCCTTCTCTTTTCCAACAACTTGACTCTTTTCTTTAAACTAGCAATCTCCTTTGCTTGAGCAGTCTTTGCTTTCTCTAAATCAAGAACCTTCTCTTGTAGGCTGGTACATAAACTCATCAATTCAGTAAGTTGCATTTTATCGTCACCACTTGGAGGTGGATCATAAAAAGGGGTAGATACATGAGCCTCATTAGTAGCCTCATCAGTGACAGGCTCTGTAGGACCATTTTCCTTCCTTTGTTTCCTTCTTGAATTTTTCTTTTGAGGTTTAGATGATGATGGTTGAGTAATAATAGGTGTGGAATAGGAATCAGTAGGAGCATCTGAATCTTCACCCATGTCTTTTAGAGCTTGAACCATCATTGTTTGAAATACAGGTGTGTAACCCTTTCAGAAAAACCCTTTCCTGGTCTCTTCATGTTAGCAAACACTTTCTTGGTGTGGGAAGGTATAACATAAATCCCTTTATGTTTGGACAGTCCCTCAACTTTTTTATCCAGAAAGACTTGCACAAACCTTGGGTACATGAGAAATTTAACCCCACCCTCCAAGTTTTTCACCATATTGTCAAAAATGTGCTTGGAAAAGTTAAAATTTTGGTTTTTGGCAAGACATATGATAGCAGATGCCATAGTGCTACTAAATTCATTCCAGGCTATTGTTTTAGCACTAAGGCATTGCAGTATAGTATGGATAAGAAATTTCCATTGGGATGAAAAACAAGCTTTATAGAATGTAAACTTTTGAGTAAGATTTTCATACCTCATTCTTTCTAGTTCTGCAAAAATGGTAGCAGTGGGTAGACAATCTGTTCCTTCAACATCATCTAACTTAAGATCACTTCTTATACTCTTCTCAGTGATGACCACTTTCTTCTTATCTACTAGGGCTTGTATCTGACGCTCCTCATTAACTGTCTTAGCCTTGGCAGTTGCCCAGAACTGTTCAATACATGTAGTATAGATGATGGGGTTAACCGTTAACACATATTTAATAGAACTTGCATTTAGAAAATCAATAATTCCCTCAAACACATCACTTTCTTTGGGTTTCTCCAAAAACGCAACCAAATTGTATGTTTTAGCAAACTTTGGGTTTGACATTGTGTTGGGTTTGATGATAAATGATAAAATTGAGTTAGGGTTTATGATTAGAGAGTATATCAAGGTGTAAAATCGATCGAATGAGTGATTGAAACTCTTAATCAAAGTATTTATGAAATCACTCTCAACAGCATTAACTTGAACTGGAAGCATTAAGTTAAGCCTAACAGTATTAACTAACCCAATAGTAGTAAGTTATGCCTGGCAGCATTAACTTATGCCTAACAGTATTAACTAACCCAACAGTAGTAAGTTATTCCTGGCAGCATTAACTTATGCCTAACAGCAGTAAGTGTATGCCTAGCAGCATAAACTAATACTGGCAGCAGTAAGTTTATGCTTAGCAGCATTAACTTTGAGACACCAGCATTAACTCCAACTTTATTCTAAAAAGCATTTCCATAATGAATTTTGATTCTTACAAGATCTCTTTCTATTTTTAATCTCAAAATATCTCTCATTTGTTTTTCTCACCAATACACTCTTTCTGTTTTTCATACCACACATCTCTCTTTTTGTTTTTAAGCTTACTATATCTCTCATTTTGTTTTTCTCACCAATACACTCTTTCTGTTTTTGTTATCCTAAATCAAGAGCCCTTTCAGACAATTTTGTACAAAGTTCCATCAATTCCTTTAGTTTTATACTTTCCTCCCCACTTCCAAGTTTGTTAACTCTTGAGAGAGGTGGATCATTGGACTGTTTAGATGCAACTTCAAACCTAATTAAGCTTCTGCATCTCCTAATATGGTATCTTGGCAACTAGGACCACTACCTGAACTAGTTCCCTAAGAGAGAGATTCATTAAGTGTTGCCATGGATTGGGTCTTATTTATGTTACCACTGTCCTGCTCTGCTTCTAAGCTAGAAGCAATAGTGGCAGCCCTTTCTATTCTGTCTTTCCACTCCTTAATGATAGTCTCATTTACTACAAGTGAAATAGGTCCACTAGACTCAGATCTCTCAGTGGCCTTTTTGGCTTTCCTAGGTTTTTAAGTCTTTTTGGGTTAAGATAATGATAGAACAGTGATTGGTTCAAGATTAGATAGTGAAGCAATTGTAGATGTGTGTTGGGGTTCAGTGGGATTTCCTGACCCTTCACCTACTTCTGCTTGTTGTTATGTAGCTTTTCCAATTTATTACAAACATTCTTTGTGTATAACCAGTTTCACAATTAACACAATTAACCTCCCCTCAATTAATCCTTTAGAGGTTAAGCATTCCAATACTTGCAATCAGATATTGAAATCTGCTAACATCAAATGCCTTTGTCAGTAAATCTGCAACATTGTGATCTGTGTGAATCTTTATCATCTGAATAAGCTTCTTCTCATTGGAATCTCTGATAAAGTGATGTCTGATCTCAATGTGCTTAGTTTTTGAGTAAAATACCAAATTCTTTACAATGCAAATAGTACTCTCATGGTCAATGAAAATCTTAGTGTTCATAAAGTTGTATCCATAATCAAGTAATCGATTTTGGATCCACAGCACCTGTCCACAACAACTAGATGTAGCTACATACTCTGCTTCAGTAGTAGAGTTGGCAACTACTATTTGCTTCTTGCATTGCCATAGAATCAATCTACTCCTAAGAAATTAACAACTTCCTATTGTGGATTTCCTATCTAAACTTGTACCATCATAGTCATTGTCAGTATAAGCTTCCAAGTCAAATGGCGAGTCCTTAGGATACCAAAGGCCTAATTTAGGTTGACCTTTCAAGTATCTAAATATTCTTTTCACAGCATAACGATGTGAAATTTTAAGTGTGACTTGAAATCTTTCACAAGCACATACAGCAAACATTATATCAGGCCTAAAAGCTGTTAGATACATTAATGATTCAATCATTGATCTATATAAGTGTACATCAACATCTTCAGCTTCTGCATCTTTGAGTAATGGTTTTGAAGTCTCCATGGGTGTACCTGCTATCCTCACAGTAGAAAAACTAAACTTCTTCAAAATTTTATCCACATACTTATCTTGGCTAATGAAAATCCCATTATCTTTCTGTGTCACTTGCAGTCCTAAGAAGAAAGTATGCTTACCCATTGAACTCATTTGAAACTTCTTATGCATTAGGTTTTCAAATTCAGTGCATAACACTTTCTTAGTAGATCCAAAAATGATATCATCCACATATACTTGAACTAGTAGAATATCACCTTTGATCCTTTTAATGAAGACCTCTATGAAATCCATCATCCAATAAATAAGTAGACAAAGTCTCATACCAGGCTTTAAGATCTTGATGTAGACCATATAATGCCTTTCCTACCTTGTAAACTCTATCAGGGAACTATGGATCTTCAAACCCTAGAGGTTGACAGACATAAACTTCTTCTTCAGTCTTGCCATACAAAAATGCACTTTTTACATCCATCTGGTATACAACAAAATCTTTAAAGAAGCGTAGGCTAAAAACAATCTAATTGCTTCAATCCTAGCAACTGGAGCAAAAACCTCATCATAATCTATTCCCTCTTCTTGAGTATAACCATGTGCAACCAGCCTTGCCTTGTTTCTAATTACAATACCTCTTTCATCTTTCTTGTTCCTATAGACCCATTTTGTGCCAATGACCCTCTTGCCATATGGTAAATCAACTAGAGTCTAAACCTTCTGCAATTTAAACTGTAGAAGCTCATCCTGCATTGCTTCTATCCAGCTTAGATCTGTCAAAGCTTGGATCACCTTCTTGGGTTCTACTTGTGATAGAAAACATGCAAATAGACAATTTTGAAAGTCTTTATGGTTTATCCTCTGTTGCACTGAGTTAAACATGCCATAGTCAGTCACACTCTTTGACATCCTTCTGGTTTGAGGTGCTGAATGTAAATTCCAATGATTTGTTCAACTGGATGATCTTTGTGAACCCTAGTAGTTAGAATAAGACTGACAAGAATATTAGTATCCAAATTAGTTATGTCAGCCTCTGCACCAATACCTTCATCATCATCTGAATAGACAATCTCTTCCAAATTAGGCATATTTGGATCATCATCACATTCATAGACTATATTCTCATCAACAACATCATCTTCTATGCCAACAGCATTAACAGTTGGACTAATAATATTAATTGTGTTAGTGTTGTTGACATTTGTATTCCGCTCTTGATTAACTCTTGGCTCCTCTATATTTAGCACCTCACTATCTTCATTTTCTAGATGTTCAGCATCCTTCTTTTCCTCCTCCCCTGATTGTTTGAATCCAGCATCAAGAGAAACCTTTGAACTAGAAGAGAATGGTGAATTTTAAGTCCATAATGGTAGCAGTATGTAGTCTTTTCCAAGTACTATCTCCACTCTAGCTTTACCTGCATCATTACATGCCTTTGTACCTGCATTACCATTAGGCTGATTCCCTACAATAACTGGCTCATAGTTCATAGATTGTGTTAGTGCATCTATATCAAAAATCCATTTAGGTCCACTTCCTGCAATGTTAGGTGTGTCCTCACTAAACTTGACATGCAGGTTCTTTTCTATTATTCTAGTTCTACTATTGAATACCATGAATGCTTTGCTATTGGTAGAGTATCCTATAAAGAACCCTTCATCAGCCTTTCCATCAAATTTACCTTGGTGATCTATGGTATTAAGGATTATAAAAGGACACCCAAATGGTTTTATGAAGCTTAAGGCATGTTTTCTACCTAGAAAAAGTTCATAAGGGTTCTTGTTATGAGGCTTAATTACTAATACCCTATTTTATACATAACAAGCAGTATTAACTGCTTCACCCCAAAAGGTAGTAGATAACTTTAAATCAGCTAGCATAGTCCTAGCAGCCTCTATTAGTGTTTTATTTTTCTTTTTGGCTACTCTATTTTGTTATGGAGTCCTAGCAACACTAAATTCTCTCTTAATACCCTTCATTTCACAGAACTGATTCATGACCCTATTCTTGAATTCAGTCCCATTGTCACATCTAATCACTTTTACCTTAAGGTCTATTGCATTTTCTATGCCAGTAATAAATGTTTTAAGGTTTTTACTAGTTTCGTCCTTAGTGGCTAAGAATAAAACCTAACTAAACCTACTATAGTCATCTGTGAAAACTAGGCAGTACATCTTTTTCATTAGACTTTTTACAAACGTTGGACCAAACAAATCCCTGTGCAACATTTGTAATGGTTGGCTGATTGAACTAAATACTTTGGTCATACAAGAAGCTGTGTGTTGCTTTCCATTCTGACAAGCAACACAAGTTTGATTAACTTTAAAAAGTTTTTAAGGTAAACCTCTAACAAGGTTTCCCTTAACCATTTTATTTATAGTTTTGAAATTTACATGTCCAAGCCTCCTATGCCAAAGATTTGATTCATCTGGTGTGGCTTTTGCAAAGAAATAAATGAGACCTCCTTGAGGAACAACATTCTTTAAATCAATACTATACATGTTATCTTTTCTAGGAACTTTAAGCAAAACATGACTTTCATCAGTTAACTTAATGTCTAGAGACAGAACAACACATTCAGTATCAGTAAAAAGAACACTATTCTTCTTGTCACACATTTGTGAGACACTGAAGAGATTAAACTTTAGTTCCTTTACAAAATATACATCTTCAATATCCAATTTACCATTTCTTATTTTACCTTTCCCAGTAATTTTCCCTCCTTTGGTACTACCTCCAAAGGCAATAATTCCTCCATCAATTTCTTCATAATCAGTCAGATAGGATCTGTTTCCTGTCATATGCCTAGAGCATCCACTGTCAATCACTCCTTTATCCTTCAATTCTTGCTGTGGATTGCCCTACACATAATGGTAAGAAATTTAATTTTTTTTGGGGACCCAAGCAATCACTGACTTGGATCTGCCTTGTGCACCATCATAGTCAAATCTTTTAAGGTTCATTGATGCATCATTATGTCTGGAGACATGGTATAAAACTTTTTTGCTTTGGTCTCCCTACCCAACTTGCTGAGCCCTTAACAACATTAGCCTCGTTTCCCTTATTATCACTTACTATTGCTTTTGGCCCAGCAGTAGTAACATTTCCCTTAACAGTATTAATTTTTTCACTGTAATTACTATTTTTATTTGTTGTAAACTTGTTAAAGGGCCTTCTAACATGTGAATGTGCTCTATTAAAAACATTTAATGCTGATTTTGCACAATTCATTATTGGTTTTTGGAAATCAATATTAATTGGTCTGGCAGTATTAACTGATACTGCTGCTTTTGAGAAGTTTTGCTTAGAAGTATTAAGTTTTTTAAGGTCAGATTTCATTAAGACTGCTTTTGGAACAAAATTTCCTTTTGGTTGAGGGTGAATTATTCTTTGAGAATTTTGGTGATTCACCCTTCTAGGATAGTTCCATACAGGCTTTTTAAACATTTTCTTTTCATAGAAATCACAATCTTTGATCAAATGGTTAAAACCGCCACACACATAGCAAGCTTTATTTTTAAACTTATAATTACTTCCTTATTTTTGAGTCATCAAATTATTCTAGTTTCTCTTGTTACCTCTAGGACTTTGACTGTTTTTCCTAGGGTATTTAGCTTGCTCGTTGTTCCCTACCTTCTTTACTGACTCCCTAGGTGATTTCACATGCTCATTAGAATTAACAAATTCTACCTTAGTAAAACTAGGTTTTCTCTGTTTAGACTTAGACTGAGTTTCATTTTCATCCTCACTGTCAGATATCTAATCTTCAATGAATGGTTCACTGATAGACTTAGGTTTTGACTCACTAGTCTTAACTTCATTAGTTGCAACTGAAGGTACACTAGTTATTGACTCACTAAAAACATATTATTCCCCATCAGCAAGTACCAAATCAGGTTTAAGAGGCATGAAGTTCCTAGTATAGAGAGGTGGAACTGCATGATACCCTTCACCTGTTTTGTACTTATCATTCACCTCACTGCCAAACACTTGACTATCAAGCCCTACACCAGTCTTGAACTTATCACTTACTTGAATCTCTAACAGTTTGCTTAGATTCTTAGACAAATTTTCAAATTTTTCTAAGGTAAGTTTCAAATCATCTCTTTCTTTTTTAGCTTTTTCAAATTTCTTTCTAAGCTCTGTGAGTGCATTATCTATCAACATAATATCAAGTTTTAAAATCTTTATGTTATCTTTAAAAACAGCCTCATTCTTCTTATACACATCTAGTCTAGCCTCTACAGATTCTAGGCCTGCTTTATAAGCTCCTACATTTCTTTGAGACTTATTAAAATCTTTTGTTAGATTATCATAATGTTCTTTAAGAGTTTCATAAGATTTTAAACATGCTTTAGAACAAGTTGATACCTCAGAGTCTGAGCTTGAAGAACTTGAAGAACTTGAAGAACCTGATGAAGTATAAGCCATCAGTGCAAAATTGGTAGGTACTTCTTCAGCTTGGTCACTCCAATCATAGCCAAAGCCATCACCCTAAGATACTAAAGCAATTGAAGTGGTTTCCACAACTGGCATAGCCATTCTGGTTGTCTCCCTGTTTCTGTTGTCTTGTTGCTTAGGAGCCCTGCACTCCCTAGCAAAGTGACCTCTTATGTGGCAATTATAGCATTCCATCTTGGTCTTATCAAAGCCAATGGTACCAGTCCCATTAACACCTAGATTCCTGTCTTCTTGAGAAATCTCCTTGCTCTCATAGTCAGCATTGCCATATGCCACTTTAAGTACATCTCTTCTAAATCATCAAGATCAATTTGCTTTAGGTCTTTATTGTCTAATTGTAAACTATTAGACTGACTAGCAAATAAGGAGTAGATCACTACATTACTCAGACTATCAACATTTGGTAAATTAGAAGCATTAGTCTTGGAGTCAACAGTAGAAACACCATGAGCAGTCTTAACTGCTTCATTAGCGCTGCCTGTGATATTGGAAGACATAAAAGCTACATTTTATGTGTTTTGGCTTGTATTAGATGACCCTTTAACTTTAGTTTCATAAATCTTCAGATTGTTGTATAGGTCATCCATGCTCATAGTATCTAAATCACTTTTGTCCCTCCAGATCAAGGTATGAGTCTTCCACTCAAATGGCAGACTTCTTAATAACTTCAGATTTACATATTCTTGAGAAATAATTTCTCCATGAATCTCTAGCTGACTGATAAGCTTTTGCAGCCTATCATAAATTTAATCAAGTCCTTCTGAGCTATTTCCATTTAAATTCTCATATTGCTGTTTAAGAAGTGTCTTCTGTACTTTCTTTGACTCCTTATTACCTCCAAACCTCTTCTCTATAGCTTCCATCAGAGACTTGGAACTTTTGTAGGAGTTAAACTTTAGTTGATGTTTATTTAGAAGAGCCATCAACAGAGTACCTCTTGCCTTTAACTTGTACTTCCTTGCTAACTTCTCTTCTTCAGTTGTAGGAGGATATGTTTGCTCAACACCATCAATAGTTTTCTTTAGTAGAGGTGAGTCACCATTTAAGATTACTTCCCAAAGACCATAATCAGTCATTAAGAGGTACTATTCAATTCTTATTTTCCAAAGCTTAATATCTCCTAGATTGAGCACTGGAAGTTTTACAGCAGCAACCATTGGTGTAAATACTGCCTCCATGTTTTCACAAACAAATAGATCTGGTATGTGTAGTTTGTTTCTTCTTATTTAAAGTTTCTCAACAAGCTCTGATACCACTTGTTGATCCCACTTGAATAGATCTTGCTTAGCTTGTAAAGGCTTAGTTGTAATGATTAAATCTAAGACAACTATGATAGAAACTTTGATTATGAATATCAAGGACTATACAGAATCTAGTCAATGATACTAAGAAAAATAAACAATGAAACAGTAATTAACAAGATTGTATTATACCAAACTTTCAGCCTGAATATAAAACGAACACTCTTGATAGTGTTAGGGTTTACAAAACCTTAAAGCTATGAATATCTAAACGTATATATAACATCATGCCCTAGGACCTCCTTTTATACACCAAAGAGTCCTACAAGGCTTATAATACTTTCCTAAGTTATCGTAATCTCTTAAACAAATAAGTTATATACATATTATTTACAAATAACTAATACTTATCTTCGTAAGTATTCTTGTTCTGCAATCCATCTTTATCTCTTCTCTGATAAGTCTTTGATCTCATCACTATCAGCATAAACTCTTCCAGCAGTTGTAATCACTCAGTAGTTGTAACTGAGAAGTAGTAACTCTAAGAATCCTCTTGAAGCCTTTTACTCCCAACACTAAAGATGCCTTCTCATTTGGGCTCCTATGACAGAAAGGGAGACCCCAACAACTATTTGCACCTTTTTGAAGGTACCATTCATATAAAGAAATAGGAAATGCCTGTGGCCTGCCACATGTTCACCTATACTCTCAAAGATTCTGTTCGAATCTGGTGGAATGGCCAAATATACAAAGACCTGAAGGAAAAATTCCGATCACACTTTAGCAAACAAAAAAGTTTACGAAGACACACTTGACGGTGCACAATATTAAACAGAGAGAAGGGGAAAGTACAAGAGCTTTCGTTACTATGTACACAGATGATACCCTACAGATTTTAAGTCTACACGAACAACAACACATTTTTGGTTTTGTTCTTTTTGTTCCGTCGGGCATAATGTGACAGACCAGACTATGAGGCAGGTGTCAACACCGTTAGTGTTGACTTATGATGTCTTTTGCCAAGTATAGGAATTCTGTGATCTCTAGTGTTGTGTGTGTCAGATGTGAGTGTTTTTACGAGTGTGTTTTTATAAGGTGCGTAGGTAACCAATCTAATTGAGTGTGATCATCTCTATGAGATTATTGTGGTGGGGAGAATATGGTGGAAAATTTACATTGAGTTCATTTACGTTTTCATTTTCAGAATGACGAACGAGAAAAGGAAAGTTAATAATTTGAGAGGGGCTTTTATACAAGTTAAATGTGTGTAAAGTCAAAATATACGTATACGATATTTGGGAGTTAGTTTGATCTTCATAGACATAGGTATGAGATTAGAATGATGGGAAAATTTATTGAGTTCATTTCGTTCATTTTTAATGACAAAGAAATGATTGTTAATAATTGAGCGTTTACAAGTTAATTGTGTAAGTAAATATATACGTATACGTATTTTGTGTTAGTTATCTAAGATAGGTTTAGCGTTTAAGTGTTAGATTAAGAAAATGAAAATTTTCTATTTTTAGAAAGTTAGGTTGGAAATGAATAGTTATTTTTAGAAAGGTAGTAAACTGCGTTTATGCAAAAAGGTATAGTCAAATTAATTAAGGTTTTTATAAAAACTTAAGGTTTTAATTGTAAATATAAAATAAAAAAAATAAAAAAAAATATATATATATATATATATATATATATATATATATATATATATATATATATATATATATTTATTTTCGGGACGTAGTAGGGTAAAGATAAAAAGGAAAAAGAAAAGAACGAAATAAAGTCCTGTATTTAATATAAACTAATTTAGACTCAACTAAAAACTATACTAGGGAGGCCTATATATATAATTCATGAATCCCTTCCCTCCCCACACCCTAGTTCGACCGGCCATAAGGAGAAGGAAGAGAGAAGACGAAATGATTTTTTTGGTTTAATCTTAAGGTACGAATTCGATTTGTTAATTCTAGTTCGTTTTTAATTCTAGTAACTTAGTTATGATGGATTAGGGTTTAAATTAAGTTTTATAAATTAGGGTTTGTAATATCCAGAAAGTTTAAGATATAATAATGTTAGTTTAATCATTAGATTAATTAAATTAGTGATATGAACATGTATTAGGGCTTAGATCACTCGAATTAGATGTTTAATTCACTGCAGAAAGTTAGGCAGTTTTGTAACGAGCATAACTCGGTCATAAAAGATCAAAAAAATAATTTACAACATACTGGAGATAACCTCAAAGAGTCTACTTTCTAGAAAAGTCGGCCTCATAAGTTTTATGGTCGGGAAGTGGGTCAAATGGTCATTACAAAATCAGTGTGTAAAACAGTAACGAATTTCAGTTTTGATTTTTATTTTTATAAAAATACTTAAACACTGAGTTAGAGGCTCTAAGTCACGTAGAAGTTAGTTCATATATTGTGTGTGATCTCTGAATTTTTTCTAAGGTCATAGTGAGGTCTAAGTTGGGTAATTAATGCCATACTTTTAGAATGTCAGATTCTAGACGAATTTAAAACACTTTGGATTAATGAATTTCTAAGGGGTATTTATAAAATGGTAGTGACTTTGGGAGAGCTATTAGAGGTTCATAGGACATATATGTAGCATGGTGAATTTTGGTTTGAATTATGGGAATGTTTAAGTAGTGCGTTTAGGGCGCGCATGTAAGAGTAAAATTCTGCTTAAAATCAGAATGTTTAAGGAGTAGCATTTAAGTATAAATGAAATATGTAAGAAGGTTTTAAATGATTATAGGACTATGATAGATAGCCTAGATATCCATCATATTTGAAGTTACATCATATTGGGTTGAATGCCTAATTGATGGTAGCTAATAATATGTTTAATTGTTTAGATTGTTCGTGAAATTTTATGAAGTTGTGTTGGATCCTTTTTAGAAGCTAAGCATCAGGTGAGTTTTATAGTCCTACTTTTAAATATTTTTACATTGGGATGGAAATGATGCTAAATGTTTTGAATTGCTGTGATTATGTTTTTTGCTTTCATGTGGTCATTATGTGATTGCTATATGACTTATTGTTGCATGTTGAATGTGGTTTACTTGCATGTTCTATATTGACATGTCAAGTGTTATTGATTTGGGATCGGGGAGTACACCTACTCAATAATAGTGAATTGGGATCAGAGGGGTACGCCTACCTAGTATTGTTGGTCCAGGCCTAAGTATAAGCTCCAGCTGGTAGACTTTTAGGTGCGTAAGTGACATATGGGATCGGGGGTAACGTTCCTACCTAGTTGTTGTAATGGGATCGGGGGTAACGTTCCTACCCAGTTGTTGTAATGGATCGGGGGTAACGTTCCTACCTAGTATGTGGATTGCATGTTAGCATAAGTTCATATTTTGCATAATTGTCCTATATTGTTTTGATAATCGCAGTAATTGGTTTTGAAAAGTTTATAATGTGAGTCTTAAACCTATGACTCTCACCAACGGTTATGTTGACATTTTAAGCATCATTTTCAGGTGAGCATGATGGAAATAAGATTGAAAGAAGTGGCTAGTAAGAGACCATAGGATGTCATGAAGATTTCTGTTTTTATTGTCTTGAATTTTGCATTGTTTGAATTTGGATAATTGTTGCATGTCTTTCTATTGGCGAGAACTTTCGTTTCATCGATAAAGACGCCTTTTGGATTTTTGGTTAGGTTTTGGGTATCGTTATGACACTTTGTGTCTTTGCCTTACTTTAGCTTTCATTTTAGTATTCTCTATAGAGACACCGTGTGTTGTGATGATATCCATTCTTGTTTACGCCTCGCGTTTCCGCCTTGGCGGGGTGTGACAGATTGGTATCAGAGCTGATGGTTATAGAGAACTAGGTGGTTGAGCCTAGACTATAGCTTAAGGGTCACTCATATAGATGCACTTAGGGCTTATGTGTAAGTATATACTAATTATGCTTAATTTCCTAAAGTTTCATAAAGTACCTCTTACTATATACTATATATATAAGTTGAGTTTTCTTTGTTATTTCGAGATCTGTGATATAGTCTAAGTTTTGTGATCTATTATAGTATGTCTTCTCCTATCCGTAGAAAATATCATGCTTCAGTGGCTTTTGCAACTGGGTGTAGGAGGATTAACAAAAGCAGACGGTGTAACCGCAAGATTCGAGTTCCCATTGCTATGTGGCCTTGTAAAGTTGAAGAAAAGATGACGTTGAAGGAGGTTGATGGAAAAAAAATCCAGGAGTTTAAAACAAAGATAATTGCCAAGGATGGCACTATCACTAGAGTTCCGGGAACATTTCAAGGGTACAAAACGTCAGAAGAAGAGTCAGTGGAACGACCAAGGAAACGCGACCTGTACGAATTTGTGAATCATCCACAACTTCAGCAAAGGAGTCACAGGAATGAGTTTGCACCACGTCGACTATCCCAGCCGGATGGTAACATGAATGGATGGTTATTAGAGGACGAGGATGAAGTTGAAAGGAATGAAGTGGATTCAGACCTTGAGTCTACTGCAAGTAGCAAGCCTGTGTGGGAGAAGACCACTAAAGCTGATCGTGACCGTGCGTCTTATCACTGTCCATGGTGTTCTAAGTAGTTGTTATGTTTTAGCTTGTTTTGTTTTCTTTCGGCGTTTGGAGCCATGTTAGGGATGTTATTTTCGATGTTGGATTTTAAGTATTAATGATAAAAGTGATTATTAGGATTATTCTTTGTGTTATGTGTTGGGTTTATTTGTTTCAAGGTGCTATGTGGTGTATTTAATTGTATGAAGTGTCTTCATAGGAGGGAGTACAACTGTGAAAGGGGGCATCTATAATTATGGTGGCCAACATAATTATACATGCGCCACGACACAGGTGGACTTGCAAGTATGATTACATGGATTATTGTTGATGTGTAGTATGTATGCATATGGTTATTGATAGTATGATGAAATCATGATCCGTATTATATCGTCTAATGAATATAATTTTTATATCTTATAGAAAATGGCTCCAAACCGACGAAGTGGTCCTAGCAGTAGCAACAACAACGAGAATCCCGACGTTGCTACTGTCATCGCACAGCAACTACAAGCCATCATCACTCAAGTAGCTAACAATGCGAACAATGCTAATAATGGTAATAACGGTGGTGGAAATGGAAATGATGGGAACAACGGATGCTCTTTTAAGACATTCCAATCTTGCAATCCCAAGGAGTACGATGGGAAAGGTGGTGCAATAGCGCTTACTCGTTGGATCGAGAAAATGGAAAATGTAATTGATAACAGTGGGTGTGCCGAGAACCAAAAAGTAAGATATGCTACTAGCTCACTAGTAAATAAGGCCTTGACTTGGTGGAACACCCAATGTCAAGCAAGAGGACGTGTGGCTGCAATGGCTATATCATGGAACGATTTTAAAGCATTAATGGTTGAAGAATTCTGCCCAAGTAATGAAATGGAAAAGTTGGAGAATGAGTTCTGGAATCACAAGATGGTAGGAGCTAATCATGCTGCCTACACAGATAGATTTCATGAGTTGGCCAAGTTGGTCCCACATTTAGTTACACCTGAGTCATCTCGTATTAAGAGGTACATTGCTGGACTGGCTCCTGAGATTAGAGGAATGCTTCGGGCAACCCAACCAACTACCATTCAGACTGCAATATTGAGGGCTAGAATTCTTACTGACGAAGCAGTCAGTTGTGGTACATTGACAAAGGGTAGTGATAAGAGAAAGGGAGTGGAGGAGCCTAGTAAGATTGGAGGATCTTGGAAAAATAACAAGAAGGCAAAGACGGGAACTGGGTTCGTGGAAACAACTCCTGCTAGAAACGAAGCCGGGAACTCAAATCCTAAGTGTAACAAGTGCTTTACTCATCACCCAGTAAATGGATTCTACAGATTGTGCTTCAATTGTCAGAAACCGAGTCATTTTGCCAGGGATTGTCGGGCACCGGTTAGGCAAGTAGCTCCGGTGAATGCTGTGAGAATAAGTAACAATTTGAGAGTGTGCTATAAGTGTGGTAGCCCGGATCATTTCCACAATACTTGTCCTAAGTTAAATCAAGCACCTAGGCAAGTTGGAAATCAATTGGCTATAGAGGGCAGTCGAAACAATAGGAGCAATGGAAATCAAATTAGAGGAAGAGCTTACAATATGAATGTGAATGCAATGGAGGCGGTCCAGGATCCTAACGTTGTAACGGGTACGTTCTCTCTGAATGATCAATTTGTTACCGTATTATTTGATTCTGGAGCCGATTTTATTTTCGTATCTACTAAATTTGCGCCCTTACTTAATGTGAAACCTAGTATTGTAAATCCTGGTTATGTAATAGAAGTAGCTGATGGTAAGAAAGTGGAAGTGGATAGAATTATCCGTGACTGCAAACTAGAACTAGGAGGTTCCCTGTTTAGCATAAACATAATACCTTTGGGTCATAGAAGCTTTGATGTGATTGTGGGAATGGACTGGTTGTCCCAGCATAAGGCTGTAATCGTGTGTCATGATAAAGTAGTAGAAATACCAGTGGAGAATGGTAAGATCCTTAGGGTACATGGAGAACGAGCGGTAGGAATCACCAAAGCGTTGAAGAGTGCAAAGGAGGAGGAACCAAAGTTGAACGACATATCCATAGTACACGAGTTTGAGGACGTGGTTCCAGAGGACTTGTCAGGATTGCCTCCACAACGACAAGTGGAGTTTTGCATAAATCTAGTTCCTGGAGCGTCGCCAATTGCGAAGTCTCCATATCGTTTAGCGCCTTTAGAGATGCAAGAATTGTCTGGGCAGCTGCAAGAGTTGCAAGACAAGGGTTTCATACGACCTAGTCATTCTCCATGGGGAGCGCCAGTGTTATTTGTCAAGAAGAAGGATGGTTCGCTTCGTATGTGTATCGATTATAGAGAACTGAACAAGTTGACGGTTAAGAATCGATATCCTCTTCCAAGGATTGATGATTTGTTTGACCAACTACATAGATCACGATTTTTCTCCAAAATAGACCTTCGGTCAGGTTATCATCAACTACGCGTGCATGAAGACGACATACCTAAGATGGCGTTTCGAACACGATACAGATATTTTGAGTTTACGGTTATGCCTTTTGGGCTAACCAATGCACTTGTAGTTTTCATGGATCTGATGAACAGGGTTTGTAAACCGTACTTAGATAAGTTTGTTATTGTGTTCATCGATGACATCTTAATCTACTCAAAGACGAAGGAAGACCATGAAGTTCATTTGGGTTTGGTGTTGGAACTGTTAAGGAAGGAGAAGCTGTATGCCAAGTTCTCCAAGTGTGAATTTTGGTTGCAAGAGGTGCACTTTCTTGTCATGTTGTTAACCATTAATGGTATACATGTAGGGACACAGAAAATAGAAGCAGTAAAGGAATTGGAGACCGCTACGACGCCTTCTGAGATTCGATCATTTTTGGGATTAGCCGGTTATTATCGAACGGTTATATAGCAAATTTTTCCAAAATTGCTAAACCTCTTACCTCGTTAACTCAGAAGAATCAGAAGTATGTGTGGGGTGTGGAGCAAGAAGAAGCTTTTCAAACTTAAAGAATTAACTTGTGTGATGCACAATATTGACGTACCTAATAGAAGTGGAAGATTTCGTGGTTTATTGTGATGCATCAAACCAAGGATTAGGTTGTGTACTCATGCAAAGAGGCAAAGTTATTGCCTATGCATCGAGGCAACTAAAAACCCATGAGAAGAATTATATGACTTATGACTTGGAACTGGGAGCTGTTGTCTTTGCTCTTAAGACTTGAAGACATTATTTGTATGGTACTAAGAGTGTTATCTATACCGATCACAAAAGTCTTCAACACATTTTTTATCAGAAGGAGCTAAACATGCGGCAAAGGAGATTGATTGAGTTGTTTAGTGATTACGAGTGCGAGATTCGTTACCATCCTGGTAAGGCAAATGTTGTGGCTGATGCACTTAGTAGGAAGGAGCGGTTGAAACCTAGACGTGTAAGGGCCATGGCAATGACAGTTCAAATTGGAATGAGAGAAAGGATACAAGTAGCCCAAAGTAAGGCGCTTAGGCAAGAGAATATACTTATGGAGAATCTGTATGGTTTAGATCAGTAGATGGAAAAGAAGGAGGGTGAGAGTTTGTATTTTATGGACCGTATATGGGTTCCATTGATAGGAGATATGAGAACGATAATCATGGACGAAGCTCACAAGTCTAAGTATTTTGTGCATCCGGGAGCTGATAAGATGTACTATGACCTTCGAGATATGTATTGGTGGCCGGGAATGAAGAGAGATATTGCTACGTATGTTAGTACGTGTTTGACGTGTTTAAAGATTATTGAGATGTGAGCATTTCTGTGTTAAATGTGAAAGTATTTTTACGTATACGTACTTTTTGTGTTAGTAATCTAAGATATGTTTAGATTTTAAGTGGTAAGTTAAGAATAATGTAAAAATTATATTTTAGGAAATACAAGTAATTATATAATTAATAAAAAAGTACGTATACGTCGCGAGACATGGAGTTTCTGAGAAATTGGCAAAGATCTACATTGATGAAATAGTCGCGAGACATGGAGTTTCTGTGTCGATTATTTCAAATAGAGATGGACGATTTACGTCACGTTGCTGGCAGACTGTGCAAAAAGCATTAGGAACAAGGTTGGATATGAGTACGACTTATCATCCCCAAACGGATGGACAAAGTGAGCGTACGATTCAGACCTTGTAGGATATGTTGAGGGCATGTGTAATTGATTTTGGTGGTAGTTAGGATGTTCATCTACCATTGGGCGAGTTTTCTTACAATAATAGCTATCATTCGAGTATAAAATGTGCTCCGTTTGAAGCCTTGTACGGAAGGAAGTGTAGGTCGCCTGTTTTATGGGCTGAGATTGGAGAAAGTAGCTTGATTGGACCTGAGTTGATTCAAGAAACGACTGATAAAGTTGTGTTGATAAAGGATAAGCTCAAAGCAGCAAGAGATCGTCAAAAGAGCTATGCTGACAATAGACGCAAACCATTGGAATTCGAAGTAGGAGATCGAGTGATGTTGAAAGTGTCACCTTGGAAAGGTGTAATACGTTTTGGGAGAAAGGGGAAGTTAGCACCAAGGTACGTAGGACCATTTGAGATTCTTAAAAGGATCGGTCTTGTGGCTTATCAATTGAGATTGTCGGAGGAATTAAGTGGGGTACATGATACGTTTCACGTGTCAAACTTGAAGAAATGTTTGGCAGATGCTAGTTTACATGTGCCATTAGATGAAATAAAGGTTGACAAAACTCTTCGTTTTGTTGAGGAACCCGTAGAGATAATGGATCGTGAAGTTAAGAGTTTGAAGCGTAGTAAGATAGCGTTAGTAAAGGTTCGTTGGAATTCCAAGCGTGGCCCTGAGTTTACTTGGGAACGCGAGGATTATATGAAGTCTAAGTATCCTCAGTTGTTTGTTGATCGTGCTGATTCATTGGCTAGTTAAATCTCGGGACGAGATTTCCTCTAAGGAGGGGATAATGTGACAACCATGACTTGAGCAGGTTAGTCAAACCGTTAGTGTTGACTTATGTGTCTGTTGCAAAGTATGGTTTATGTGATTCTATGTGTTTATATGTGTTTTTATGTGTTTATGAGGTATTGGTAATCAATCTATTGAGTGTGATCATCTCAATGAGATTAGAATGATGGGAAAATTTGTTGAGTTCATTTCGTTCATTTTTAATGACAAAGAAATGATTGTTGATAATTGAGCGTTTGCAAGTTAATTGTGTAAGTAAATATATACGTATACGTATTTTGTGTTAGTTATCTAAGATAGGTTTAGCGTTTAAGTGTTAGATTAAGAAAATGTAAAATTTCTATTTTTAGAAAGTTAGGTTGGAAATGAAAAGTTATTTTTAGAAAGGTAGTAAACTGCGTTTATGCAAAAAGGTATAGTCAAATTAATTAAGGTTTTTATAAAAACTTAAGGTTTTAATTGTAAATATAAAATAAAAAAAATAAAAAATATATATATATATATATATATATATATATATATATATATATATATTAATTCGGCCGAGTATAGGGATAAAAGAAAAAAAATTAAAATACTAATCCTAATCTAATAGCTATTTAGAGTTAGTTTAGGACTCTCCTAGATGCCTATATATACAAAACTAAAATCCCTAATTCTCCCCATTCACTTTGTCGACCGGCCATAAGAAGGAGAAAGCAAGAAACGGATTTTTTTTGGTTTAATCTTAAGGTACGAATTCGATTTGTTAATTCTAGTTCGTTTATTTTCCTAGTAATCGAAACGTGATGGATTAAGTTTTAGATTCAGATTTAATTAGGGTTTATAAGATTTAAGAATTTAATTATCTGGTTATTATGAATTATAAATGATGGGTTGATCATTAGATGAATAGGTTACATGAATTGAGTACACGTTAGAGCTTAAAACGTCCGAAGTAGTCGTTTAATTTACTGCAGATTTTTAAACAGTTTTGTAACGAGCATAACTCGGTCATAAAAGATCAAATAAATAATTTACAACATACTGGAGATAACCTCAGAGAGTCTACTTTCTAGAAAAGTCGGCCTCATAAGTTTTTATGGTCGGGAAGTGGGTCAAATGGTCATTACAAAATCAGTGTGTAAAACAGTGACGAATTTCAGTTTTGGTTTTTATTTTTCTAAAAATACTTAGACACTGAGTTAGAGGCTCTAAGTCACGTGGAAGTTAGTTCATATATTGTGTGTGATCTCTGAATTTTGGCTAAGGTCATAGTGAGGTCTAAGTTGGTTAACCAATGTCATACTTTTAGAAGGTCAGATTCTGGACGAATTTTAAACACTTTGGATTAATGAATTTCTAAGGGGTATTTATAAAAGGGTAGTGACTTTGGGAGAGCTATGAGAGGTTCATAGGACATATATGTAGCATGGTAAATTTTTGTTTGAATTATGAGAGTGTTTAAGTAGTGCGTTTAGGGCGCCCAAGTAAGAGTAAAATTCTGCTTAAAACCAAAAAGTTTAAGGAGTAGCATTTAAGTATAAATGAAATATGTAAGAATGGGTAAAGATTTTAAATGATTATAGGACTATGATAGATAGCCTAGGTATCCATCATAGTTAAAGTTACATCATATTGGGTTGAATGCCTAATCGATGGTAGCTAATAATGTGTTTAATTGTTTAGATTGTTCGTGAAGTTTTGTGAAGTTTTGTTGGATCCTTTTTGGAAGCTAAGCATCAGGTGAGTTTCATAGTCCCACTTTTAAATGTTTTTACATTGGGATGGAAATGATGCTAAATGTTTTGAATTGCTGTGATTATGTGTTTTGCTTTCATGTGGACATTGTGATTGCTATATGACTTATTGTTGCATGTTGAATGTGGTTTACTTGCATGTTCTATATTGACATGTCAAGTGTTATTGATTTGGGATCGGGGAGTACGCCTACTCAATAATAGTGAATTAGGATCGGAGGGGTACGCCTACCCAGTATTGTTGGTCCAGGCCTAAGTATAAGCTCCAGCTGGTAGACTTTTAGGTGCGTAAGTGACATATGGGATCGGGGGTAACGTTCCTACCCAGTTGTTGAAATGGATCGGGGGTAACGTTCCTACCTAGTATGTGGATTGCATGTTAGCATAAGTTCATATGTTGCATAATTGTCCTATATTGTTTTGATAATCGCAGTAATTGGTTTTGAAAAGTTTATTAATGTGAGTCTTAAACCTATGACTCTCACCAACCGTTGTGTTGACGTTTTAAGCATCATTTTCAGGTGAGCATGATGGAAATAAGATTGAAAGAAGTGGCTAGTAAGAGACCATAGGATGTCATGAAGATTTCTATTTCTTGTCTTGAATTTTTGCATTGATTGAATTTGAATAATTGTTGCATGTCTTTCTATTGGCGAGAACTTTCGTTTCCTCAATAAAGACGCCTTTTGGATTTTTGGTTAGGTTTTGGGTATCGTTATGACACTTTGTGAAGTTTTGTGGATCTTTTGGAAGCTAGCATTCAAGTGAGTTTCATAGCCCCTTTTTCTTATGTTTTATTGGGGTGAAAATGATGCTATGTGTTAAATTGTTTTAATTGCTGTGATTATTTGCTATGTGTTATTGCTTCGTGATTTGTTCGGTTGGGAGTGGTCTTTACTACTCAACTCAAACCAACTGAAGGGTTGAAATAATACTCAATGATGTGTAGTCCAGGCCTAAGTATAAGTTCCAGCTGGTAGACTTTTAGGTGCGTAAGTGACATATAGATCGGGGGTAACGTTCCTACCTAGTTGTTGAAATGGATCGGGGGTAACGTTCCTACCCAATTGTTGTAATGGATATGGGGTAACGTTCCTACCTAGTATGTGCATTGCATGTTAGCATAATTGTCCTATAATATTTTAATAATCACAGTAATTGATTTTGAAAAAGTAACAATGTGAGTCTTAAACATATGACTCTCACCAACCATTGTGTTGACGTTTTAAGCATCATTTTCAGTTGAGCATGATGGAAATAAGATTGAAAGAAGTGGCTAGTAAAAGACCATAGGATGTCATGAAGATTTCTATTTCCTGTCTTGAATTTTTGCATCGTTTGAATTTGAATATTTGTTGCATGTCTTTCTATTGGCGATAACTTCCTTTTCATCAATAAAGACACCTTTTATGTTTTGGTTAGTTATGGGTATTGTTATGACACTTTGTGTCTATACTTTACTTTATTGTGCATTTTAGTATTATCTATATAGGCACCATGTGTTGTGATGATATCCATTCTTGTTTACGCCCCGCGTTTCCGCCTTGGTGGGGTGTGATAGATTGGTATCAGAGCCAGTGGTTATAGAGAACTAGGTGGTTGAGCCTAGACTATAGCTTAAGGGTCCCTCATATAGTTGCATTTTAGGGCGCGTTCGATTTTCTTATAAATACAAACCTCGAATTTTTTGGTTGTAGTGTGTAACTTTATAATAAAAAAGAGGGTACGAACCCTAGTTCATTTAGCAGTTGTAGAAGACAATTTTAAGGCCTAAAAACACTATTGTACCTCTTCCAATTCATGTTTTAATCATGTAAGGTTTACTTAATCATTTAATATGTCTATTGTTTTGTGATTTATTGCACTTGCTTTATCTTAACATGCTTGGCTAAACTCTATTATTGTGTTTATTTATGATTGTATGAAACCTAGAATGTAGATCTTAGAGTGTTGCTTCTTGTAAATGGATGTGCACGTTAGGTCTTAGAAAACCACTTTTGTCTACCCACCCCCCCCCCCAAACCCCCCCCATCGCTGTATGATATGGTCCCTAGGAAACGTGATTGTGTAGAAGAGGATAACCATTGGCAACAGTCTTCATACTACCTTGCCTGCTAATATGGTTGATCCACTTTTAATGTATTTCACATGCACTTAGTAAACTCCTAGGGGCCATGTAATAGTCTTCATACTACCTTGCATGTGCGTTGCTCTAGCGGCATACTAAGTAGACGGCGGGTTCGTGTAATTCGTTCATGCTTTAGAAAATAATTACATAGATCATCATAAGTGTGACAAGGCAACAACACTAGGAGAAGCAATCTAGGGAGCAATACATGAATAAATAGACACAATCTTTTTCTTATTGTTATCACCATTAGTTTAGATAATTATTTAGTTTAATAGCTAAAACCGAACCACTCTCTTAATTATATAAGATTTTACCTTGCTATCATAAAATACAAAAATAACAAAAGAATCTTCCCACAACCCTAGAATTCTGTAGACCGTTGATTAAGCCATTCCCTAAACTATTCTCATTTGAAACGATAAAACAACCCCGAGTCTTGCCCATACTACACTACAACGATTAGGTGCACTGCCTAGGAAGTTTTGTGAAACATCTCGTGTAGACGTTCTAACGATGACCTCACATCAGTTTTTTGGCCCATCGCCCGAGGAAATTGTTTAGGTTTTGATCAATAGTTAGTTTTAGTCTACTTGAGTGAATCCTTTCAATAAGATTAATCCCTCACATTAGCTTACTTGGTAGTGCAATCTTTTCTTCGTGTTAATTGTTTCATAACATATTTTCGTCGATGATTATGTGAGACACAAATTCAAACCAACCCCATACCTTAGGAGATTACTTCCGACCTAGCCATGAGGGCTGCCAAAACGCCATTGAGCTTCCCGAAGGAGCCAAGGTGTCCCCCTTGCGATCCGACACCATCCGGTTGGCGCAAAATGGATGTGCATTCCACTAACTTATGTCCGAAGACCTAATCCAACATCTTAAGGACTTTCTCAAAATTGTAGATTCCATTGACCTTAATGGTGCTACAAGAAATACCACTCGTTTGCGTCTATTTTGCTTTACTCTTCGTGACCAAGCTATCAATTGGCTTGATCTTTGGCCCGCGGGATCCATCTCAACTTGGGATGATCTTACCACTCGTTTCCTCGCATAGTTTTTCCCACCAAGAAGAACTGCTAAACTTCAAAAAGATATCTTGATGTTCCAACAACATCAAGATGAATCTCTCTGCAATGCGTGAAATCGTTTTAAGGACTTACTCCGAAAAGTTTCCTCAATCATGACTGATTTAAGCTTCAAGTTCAAATCTTTTACAATCATGTCAACTACACTACCCAGATGGCCATTGACTATGCAACAGGCGGGAGACTTAGAAAATTAAGGCCGGAAGAAGCATGGGAAACCATCGAGAATTTAGCCCAATACGAAGAAGAAGAGTGGAACGAACCAATTTTTCTAAAAAAGGAAGTCCCGACTACATTGATGCCAATTTGGAACAGGAGTTAGAAATATGACGGCGAGTAGAATCTTTTGATGAGGAGTGAAGTGCATTGTTAAATGAGGAGGATCACTCTCTCAAAAGACTATAATCAAGTTGAGTTTGAGGGGCAAATACTAAAATTAATTGATGATCAAGAGGATCAAATTAAGCAATTAAAGGAAGATATGAGAAAAACAAAAGACACTTTTATGTGTCTTGCACAATAGTTTTAATAGACAACCCTAAGGTCCAATATTGAAGCACAAAGAGTTCATCCCACAAAAATAGAAAAGATTACTAGATTTCCTACTCACACCCCTAGCGTAACCCCTGAAACACTCAAGCCTACCACGGTGCATAGGGTCTCAATGATTTCCAAGAATAAACCCACTATCTATAGAACCCCTCACCAACACCTAACTTCCAACCTCAAAATGCCAATACTTCATTCATTTGAGGAAAATAAGCTTGAGTACGAAGATGAAGATGAAGTCGAGATAAAGATGATGGGAACCAGAATGGATAAAGAATCATTGGAGCATAATCTCTATGAGGATAACATGACCCCGATTATTTGTCATAATTTTTCTCCAACTTCAAATCCACCCATCAAACCAAAGGATTCGGGTAACTTTAGGATGAAGGTAGTAAAACCCTTGACCATTCATACACCACCTTCACCCCACGTGGCATACTTCCATCAAAATGGTGTGTATCGCTACTATCACCCACACTTAACCTCAAGTGTAGGGGAGACCCACCTTTTACGCGTCAAATAAGCATAGAGTCAGGCTCGCGACTCGACCAAAAACAAGCGATTTTTGGGAGGCAACCCAATATTATAAATTAATGCAATTAGGAATGTCGTGTGTCTTGTGTGTTTGTTTTGAGTCATAGGGATTGCGTTAACTGTTTTTCAAGTTTTGTAGTAATTCTAATACAGGAATTAACTCATAAGCTTGCGTACAGGAAAAATTTTATCAAAAACAAAAAACTGAATTTTCTCAGAGCGTGGAGACGGCGTCACGATTTGCACGTGATGCCGTCAGCTCGTCTATTGTGACGACGTCAGGATTTTCCTGACGGTGTCATGAGCCCAGCTACAGAAAATTCGAAATTTTTAAGTATTTTTGAAAATATAACTTGTGCAATATTTAAAATTTGTAATTCTTTTATAAACCTGCAGAAAACCACGATTACGTTAACACATTCATCCTATCTTTATTGCTTTCATAGAGTCTAAACTTAGTTAATGAGGTTGTATTTATCATTCACCCGTGGATTTTACGCTTGGTGTAGTTGTCTTTGTCTTTGATTACAGGTTATATTTGATGAGAAGAAGCTTGGAAGTTCTTAGGAAGTTTCATTGGATGATTCTCGGAGGACGATTTAACCAGTTATCGCATGTTTCTTCTCCATTATTGAGTAAACCAGGGGAGTACTAGTTTCTTTTCCTTGTTTTCTTTTCCCTTTATTCGTTTTAACGGGTACTTCTAGAGAACATTGGGATCATGTTCAACTTAAGTGTAGGGAAAAAATAAGCCTTGAGAAACTAAAAATATTTTTTTATTCCCCCCCCTTTCATTTGTCATTGCTCGTCGTTAAAAAGATAGGTAATATATCAAAACATAGCATAAAAGGGTGATTTTTACCAAAATTTAATTTTTTTACGACACATACCAACGAAAACCGAGTATTACTAGCGTCCCATGGATAGGAATTTATATGACTAGCACAATAACCCTTAAAATTCCACCCGTAACAATTAAGTTCGCCTTAACATCTTTAGGACTTCGAGTACCATCATCGGTAACCCAAAATAATTTTCTTACCGGTTCGATTAAGGAGTGAGCAGTCAAGGATCTTTATTTAAGTAGGATCGGTCTAGGATTGTAGGATCGCATGCAAGATCGTAGGATCATAAACGATCCGATCCTACCAAGACCTATGTTTTATCTTAAATCAAGCAAGATTGGTGTAGGATCATAGTATCTCACACAGGATTGTAGGATCTTTAACAATAAGATTTTACTAGAAGCCTATGTTTCTTAATGGAGGCATTGCATTAATTCTATATGTATGGTACTTTTTCATAAAATAAAAGTCGCATTTAATTGTGTTTGATATTATATACCCTCTAAAATATGTAACTCCTAATAGAAAAAGAGCTTTAATGGCATTTCCGATCCTAGTCCGATCCTCATATGATCTTGCGATTCTGATCATGCAACAAGAAAAACGATCCTAGGTAGGATCCCGATCCTGACAACCTTGAAAACAACGTTAGTAATATCCACCACTGGAGTCTCCTTAGTAATCTCCACCTCCTTATCTTTAGTAATCTACACCTTCGGACTTTCCTTATTACTCCTAGGCTCTATCCTAGTGCCGGGAATATTTGATTCATCATTCCTAGGGATTGAACTATCATCAACAACATTCTCTTGTCCATCCACCATCTTTTCAATTTCTTCAGATGCCAAGTGCTCATCAACCAGTGCCACATTTTCTCTTGCTTCCTGCTCCTCATGACTTTTATGCTCAACAAGACTAACTTGTAATGTATCTTGTAAAATCATCTCATCTGCTTTGTCAACATTTGGCACTGGAGCTGGTGGTGTAAGACGTGTGGATCTCCTTTCAGGGATACAAAGACGAATCACAGTTGATCGTCTTAGAGCACTTGACTCTGCTGCTTCCTTATTAGGGTTAGGTGACCTAGGGGCGCTAGGTGTCCTATGCGTTCCTTGGGTAGACTCAGTCGGCTATGACTGAGTCAAAGGAACATCTATCCCAAACACCTCCGCATACAGTCAATAATGCTCCGTGTGCTTCATTTCTTCGATGATCATCCAAGCTGGTATCTGCATTCTAACTTTGTCTTTGTGTCTTCTTAAATTAAAAATATTCTTCATGATATCATCATCTTACAAGTTGTGATACTTGTCTCGAGCACATCTTAAGATGTCAGGAAAGATAGTCATGTAATGACTGACAATGATCTTTGTTCATCTTGGATATGGAATCGAAGATGTTGGATGATGAAGCAAATAGTAAAGTCCTTCCCATAGTAACTCTGCATAATCCACATAAATGTTATTGACAAAGTAATACATCATTTGCATTATCTGCAACGGCGGTTGATCCCATCCAGTGACAGGTGTTGTCAAGCATTTGGAGAATATCTTGCATAATGTTTGCCATGGTTGCAGAAGACCAGTTGTCTTGAAACTTGATGATGTCTTCAGATCCATTGTAAATCCCAATACTTGTTTGTAGAATGGAACCATGTCAGAAAATGATGGTGGTGGCACGAATGAATAATGATTGTTGTCAGTTGCTTGTGGAAGATGAAAGATTGTTCTGAAGTCATCCAGTGTAAGAGTAAGTTCTTTCTTGTCCAGCATAAACTTGAGCCTATACTTTGATCCATCTTCCTTCAAAGTATGCTAGAACTGTGCCATATAAATCCATGGTACGGATGAAGAAGGTACAATGTTGAATCGTAATGGATGATTCTTGATGATATTCGTCAAAATTTTGCTTTCCGGCTGGCATTGCACTTGCTCAAGATCAACATTCTTGTTAGCATCCATAAGATCATATCTTTTGTTTAGAGGGCACAGTTCATCTGGATGAACATCAGCTGCATGTTGTTGTTGTGCCATAATGATTACTGAATGAATACAATTGAGATGTTAGATAACAAACAATTCATTTGACATTTTTATCTTTTTCCACTCTGTCTGTTTTATATGTTCTGGCAATTCTTTTTGAACATATTTTTGATCAGTTTCTTTCCCATGTGCTCGTTCTTGCTTTTTCTAGCACATGCCATACGCTTTATTCTTTTGATTTACCATTTTTGTGTGTTCTGGCAATTCTTTTTCGAACACACTTTTGATTTGCTTTTTCGCGTATGGATTTAGCTCTCTCTTTCTGTTTTTAGAATATCCTCACCAGAAATTCTTTGTAACATGATACTCTTTCAAGAATGATGAAGATTTCTCTTTTGATTTTAATCTAGACTCTTTTTGTAACACCCCCAAATTAGGTCGCAGCGGAATAAGGATCTCCGGGGCATGTTACTTCATAGATCAATAACACAAGATATATATAGAACGACCAAAAAGTCGTTTTAAAACTGATACATTAGATTTAACAAATATTTGATACAAATAGCCCGAAGCTTTAACTTGTTCCTTATTATTATTACAAAGATACTGGTTCACAACACATGAGTTTCCCAAAACATAATACAACCATATCTTTAGCATGACATCCCAAAACAAAATCACCAATGTATCCTTGGCACCTTATGCTTACTGATCTCCTGAAAAACATTGCTTTAAAACGTCAACAATAATGTTGGTGAATTCATATAAATCACAATATGCAGGACCGCAACACTTTCCCCCGTGATAATTGCCAACACATGCATACATCACAAAACACAATTACATTTCCAAAGCTCTGACACTGAAGCTCGACCATCATATAAATGTAATTACGTTGCCCTAAGCTCATGACACTAAAGCTCGACATAAATGAATACCATATAAATGGCCTACATTGCCCGTGATGATGTTCTAACCCGCAACATCCTATGTTCGACATGGTATACGTTCGTTTGCCCAGTGATAGCTAATCACCCGAACGGGGATGTCAATCCCAATAGATCTATTCATATCATTCGCGCTCACAATCCAGTAACTGACAGTTCATGATAATGGGCTCAACTAGGGTTATCGCAACTTAGGCAACACGTAATCATAATATGAAACTTAACCACTTGTGTCCAGTTGTAAAACATTGCATGTTTCTCACCCCAAAAACTTTGCAAAACAAAAGCATGTAAAACGTGGGGCTATGAACTCACCTTGAGTGAGCGAATAACAAGTATGTCACAGATAATGCGCCACGCAAATCGTCAGATGCAACCTATTTAAATTAAGGTCGTATAAGTACCATGTATTTTGATTAACCAATATCATATATTCCTTTATAGCTCATCATACTATCGTTCGGGCTATCATAATTAAGAGGTCATGTAGTGAACGTATGAGGAGTTAGGACACTTTAAATCGTAAATCCAACAACTCGTCGATACGCCACCCCGAAGAGGCCTCATTATGAAACTCCCTAGTAATATAGCACTTTGCTTAACTAACACCACATATAGGTCTATATAGTTCAATCACCATCTAATTGTTTTGGTAAAATTGTGTTAAATAAGTAAAAACGTTTTTAATTACCGTTTTAGTAAAACTGGCGTAACTTTCGCGTTTTAAGTCCGATTTTGACGTTTCTTATGCCCACGCTTTCGTATTAGGACGAGTTATCATAATTTGACATTTTCATATTTTTGACCCTCTGATGAACAGTACTTTTTACTGTTCACACCAGTTATAAAGTTATTTTTATAGTTTTAATTATCGTAAAACCCGTAAACGTCGTATTTTATTCGTTATAGCTCCGTTTTTAGCGATTCTTTCGAGCACGTTCTCGTAATTGAAAGTTCTACTTATTTATGAGGTTTACAAAAATAATTATTTCTGTCATGAACAGTAACTTTTATAAAAATAGTTTTATAAAAGTATTAATTGTCGTAAACTCGCGAAATTCATAACTCGTTCGTTATTAATTGAAAAATTACGATTCTTATCATTTTGGAATCCTAAAAATATGTATAATTTGTTAAAAATACCAAACTTGCTGTTTGAATAATTTTTATAAAAAGTTTTTATAAAAATTCTTTTACGACTTCGTTTATTAACGTATAACTTGTTTTTAGCGTAACTTTTTCGTTATTTATCCGTTTGACAAGTTTCTTACCTTTTCGGAATCGTCATGATGTGTAGAATTTTATAAAAACATAAAATAATATGTTATTTACACGAATTTTGGACAGAAACTTGGTGTGACTTTGATAAGTCCATTTTTAAACCTTGTTTTTATACTTTACAACTTTTGTAATCCACCACAAGTCTCATATACCATATATATTATAAATCATACATATATTAAGAGTCCATTTGTCCATAGATGTCCACTTGTCCCTTGTCCTCATCTGTAGCTATTGTCAAGCACAATCTCAGCTCATCATTCTCTTTCTCAATGTCAGATGGGTCATCTTGAGAAGTATCTTGTTTGAATCTTCTTTTTCTTGACTTCATCTTTTTCCTTGTACCGTGCTTTCTCTTTCTTGTAATTATTTCATTCTTCTCCTTTATCCCTCTACCTTGACTTCTACTTTTCTTCTTAGATTCTGCTTGAAATCTCTTCTCCTTTGGGAGGTAATCTTTCTTATTCATTTTTGTGATCAGCTATCAACTTCAACAACCCAATAGCAATGAAATCCTTCATCTACCTTTTTATCTTTTCATGACATTTGCATGTGTATGTCTTCAAACTTCTTATCTCCTTGCAAACTCAGAATGTTTGAAGTTCCCCACATGCATTAAGTAGTCATCAAACTTTTGTCTTAATTGATTCTTGGTTGGAGACCTGTTCTGATGGCCTTTTGATCTTTTGTCGAGCAAGGAAATTTCTCTGAGCATCAATTTGTAATCATGAAGGAACATTGCTCTTTTCTTCTATTGTGAACTTCTCTCTTTCTTGCTCTTTATAGCTTCTCAGAAAGAATTCTGTCTGCCTCAATTCGTGGCCTTTATATTCATCAAAGTTTTAATGAGATATTCATTTTTGTTGCTTTTTCTTCAGCAATCTTGTTTCTTACTTCTTCAGCTTCCCATTCTTCTTGAATTTTCCTAGCCATTACTTCATCACTTTCAAGCTGTTTGAATTTCTTCACAGCTTGAGGAATATCATCATCTTCACTTTCAGATTCATCCTCTTCTACAATTTTCTTCTTTCCTTTGTCTTTAGGATCAATCTTTGGAAGAGGTTTTAATGTTAGAAGTGATCTTTGAGAAGTAGGCCTAGGTCTATCAATTTCTTCAACATCCTTCAACTCTACACAACAAACAGACAAACCTTTCTCTATTTCTTTAGAAGCAGCTTTGGCTTACTCTGTGGAGGGAGAAGTGTAGCTATTGTTTCATCATCTCCAAATATCATAGAAGTGGGTGTTTGAGTGGATCTTTGAGAGGCTTTAGAAGCAATTTCTTCCTTAGCTTGATCTTCAGTACCTTCAACTTGTTCATCAGTACTAACTTTGGATTCGTCAGTACTAACTATTGGTCTGTCAGTACTAACTTTCTCAAAGTCGGTACTAACTCCTTCCTATGTCAGTTACTAAACTCCATATCTTTAGTAGGGGGTTCTAAGTCTAATCATCGTCAAACCTCCTGTCTTCATCCACCATTTCTCTTGTCCTCATACTTCACTTTGAGCATTTCTGTTTCCATGTGATCAATTTTATCTTCAGGCAATACATCAAACAGAGGATTTCTTTGAACTGATGATTCTCCTTTTGCTTTCTTCCTCCCTTGTTTGGATACAGACTCTTTGTGCACCCTATGTTTCTTTGAGAAGCTCTTCCTTGGGAATCTTTGCTGCAATGAGAGACTCTTCAGATATGCTTTATGATGTTTGATGACAGGTTTAGCTTGCTTCTTGAGCTTTGTGATCTTAGCCTTCAAGAGTTTAATTTCCTTGGCTTGATCTGAAACCTGTTGACATAAAGAGATACAAAGATCATAGACATTTTGGAGAGTCATGTCATCCTCATTCCCTGAAAGGGATGTATCATTGGATGAATGATCTCCAAGATTCTCACCAGTAGGTTCTGGGATTGAATCAGGAACAATAGGAGTGGGTGAAGGTTTTGGTGAAGGTCTGGGGGAAGGTCTTGGGGAAGGGTCAGGTTGTTGCTCAAAAGGTACCTCACTTGGTTGAGCAGAAGATGAGTCAGGCAGTGACTCATTTGGGACTTCACCAGTGGGAGTAGGAGAGGGTGATGGTTGTTCATCAGATAGTCTTTCTGAGGAAGCACCCTCATCCTGAGTTGGTTGGACCAACATAGTATCAAACAAAGGTGTAACTTTGCCTGAGAAATGTTTGCCCTTCTTAATCATAAAAGAAAAAACTTTACTAGTTAAACTATTTACAGGAAAGTGATCTAAAGGTACAGATATATTAGCTAATTGTCTACCTAAAAATATAGAAATAAAACAGAAACATTACAACTTCTCTTAGCCCTCCAAGATTCTAAGCATACCATCAAAAAATTAATTTGGAAAAATTATACTTTTTGCTTAGTTTGTTAAACAAATTAACAATTAATATGCTGTGGCAGAATATTTGTAAGGAACTGACCCAAGAGGACTTTTGTAACTTAAACAATGATTAATAATGTGTGAAAATAAAAACCTCATTGGGTGAAAACAAAGCTTTATTAAATGTTAACACAGTTAATCCCCTCATATCGCCATAAGCTGAATAGCATCAAGATAGCTCGATTTAGTAATGAGTCTATCCCATCGCATCATCAAAAATAGGATCAGTTCGTATAGATGCCGCAGAGATAGACACAACCTGCCCCAGCTACTTTGGAGCAGATTAAGTCCTAACATTGTTTGATTTTTTTGGACTTAGCATACGTCCAAAACTGTCAAAGGAAAAAAACGTAGTCAAGAAGAAAAAATGTATAAAGGTGAAAAAAAAAAGTCAAAAGATAAAAAAAGGGAACCCAACAAAACATATGAGAAACAACAGAGGCCAAACGCCCCAATCGTCTCAACCCCCTGCCACCTTAACATCACCCACCCTTCCCCCGCCCCCCCCCCTACTCCCAACCCCCCCCCCACCCGACCCCGGTCCGCCCTCCCCCTACCCCTCCCGCTCCCCCAACCCAAAGCTACACCCATCCCCCACCTTTTCGTCCACACCTTTACTCATTAGGGTTCGCCACAACAGGACATACAGTGCGCTCAATGATCAATATAACTTCAATCTCCAAGAACATCAATCCTCATGAAACTCAACATACCCTTCAAGTCTTTTCCATGTATGATGCGATCATTTGTGCTTAGGACATACTCAAGAGGGGGCAGCCATTGTTGCTAGAAAGAGAGAACGTCGGGTAAGAGAGATTAGGGCTTAAGAAGAATGTCAGTTAGAGAGATTGCTTGAGTAAGTGTGCGATTGAGATGGATTCTTAAGGTTTTATAAGGAGACCCTAGATATTTTAAAGAAAACGTTTCCAATACACTTTGTACCCTTGGCGGTATTTTTCTCCAATGTCTCTTTAGCGGTACAAACTTTGCCCAGCGGTACTAACTTTGCATGGTCGGTTCTAACTTTGTCCAAACAAAGAATGAACAATATAAGTATCAGGAATGCTTCAGCACCATCAGTAACTCTTCTCAGTGACTCTCTAAATCTTCTTAAAGCGTTGACAAGCATCACTTCTAGTTAATATGTATCCATACACCAAAAATTTCATACAAACTATACAACTATATAACTCTAACTAGTTGCTAATATTTCTACTAATAGTAGTACTTACTTCTAGGGATAGTTTAAAAGCATACTAAATATCTAATCTGAAATTGTTTGCTTGAGATGCTGATAAGTGCTTAATTACACATATCTTTTACCTCTAAAAGCGAGCTTAAATGACCAAAAACAGACAAAAACTGCCAAATATATGTTTGTTTTGCATTTGTATTGTGCAGGAAGTGGATATCAACAAAAAGACAGAAAACCAAGCCAAAATGACAAAACTGAGCATGGAATGGAAAAGACTGTGCAAAATCAAGGCCAAAGTCCAAAAATGCCAAAGTCAGAGCCGGAACTGAAGAATACTATTGGATGCAATCTTAACCCATCTGATGGGCCGGGAAAGCCCAATAGTATAACTGTGAAGACCAAATGGGCCCTCAATCAATTTCAACAGCCCATTTGTGTGCAATTGACAAAGACTGTGAAGACTTTGAAGGCCCAATCCTAGCCCAGTTACAGCCAATCTCAGCCATTGTACACACAAAACCCACTTCATAACCTTATTGGGCTTGAAAAAGCCCAATAACCAAACCTGTACCTTATTGGGCCCAAACCCAAAACCCAAACCCAAAACCCAAACCCAGTGGGCCCAATACAAAACCCAAGCCCAACAAAAGCCCACAATTCTTTTTATAAAACTTTAGGGGCTAAATTGCCAATTTTTAAAGTGTTTTATAAAAGAAAAATGGTGAAATAAAGAGAGGGACTAAAACTGCCAAATGGCAATTCTTTTATTATGTTTAAACGCAGGGACCATTTTTGCAATTTACCCTAACCTCTCTTTTATTCTTTTGTTATAAAACCTCAGGGACCAAATGCGTCACTTTCCAAACTCTTGTTATAACTGAAAAAGGGCTTAAGAATAAAATGAAAAGAGAATGAAAAGTGAGGGGCTAAAGTTGCCTCTTCCCCAAACATTACGTTTAAACCTGCAACCACTTGGTACCTCAACCCGTTTACCGCCAAAACCACCACCTCCCTTTCCCACGGTTTCACTACGCCAAACTAACACACCACCTCCCTAGAACACATCGTCACCACTCACCAATACCCTTATTCACACCCACCCACTTACCCTGCCCCTATAACCCTTCCCTGTTGACAATCACACAACCCAAAGACCCCCTTCAATGGCTGAGATGAAGAGAAAGGAATGGAGGGCTAGGATTGAGTATGCTGCCTTGAACACTCACAGCAAGCACATCCCAAGACCAAAGAAAGGCTTTGAGCCTCTATAAAAGAGAAGAGAACAAGCCGAGACACCATAACCTGTTTTTACTTTTGTAGTTTAAAAATTTAATTAAGTTTACTTTAAAATTGTTGTACTCAGTTTAGTTTTTAAGTTTTTGTTGTAATACTTTCAGTTTTAATAAAAGTTAAGAGTGTTTGTGAAATTGCAATTGTCGAAATTTGAAATATAATTTAAGTTGTTTAATGCTGTTTAAATTGTTTAAATATGTGTTAAAAGTTATTAAAATAATTCACTGTAAAAAATAATTAAATTTAAAATCAATTATCTCTCTGCCTTCTTTTAGCCCAAAAATCAGTTAAACAATCCTTTTTTTTATATATTAAGTGGAGTGTTGTTGGTTTAAAACCTTATAAAATGGGTCAAATGGGTGTTGTAATGGGTTGTAACCACTCAGCCAACTTTGGCTGAGTGTGTGGGGTTTATTAGACCATTTTAATCATAATCTTTAGTGTAAAAATAAGTTTTTAAGGCTTTTTGCTTTCTGTCAAAGTTTTATAAGCCACAAAGTGTGCTAAACCACTTAAGCTGTGTAGACAGCTTAAGCACACCTTTAGTGTGCTTATTTAGTCATAAACTAGCTCTTTTCAAAAGCCATTTGTCCTGTCATTGTAATGTACCAAATATAGCCAAGTGTGTATGTATGCATGATTCTTGAAATCCCCCATTTTTAAGCCCCATTATCAGCAGTTTTAATTAAGCATTAAAGCCTCATACTTTGAAAATAAGCTCATTTGCATCCCTTGTTGAACTGTTTTTTGTTTGTTTTAGGCTAAAAAGCTCATAAAAGCTTATTGCATAAGCCAAAAAAGCCTTTAAGCTCACTGTTGCATTTCCCCTGGTGCTGAGCACCATAATTCAGCCTCCCTTATTTAGCTTATTTTGTATTAAGCTCCTAGATATTTTAGCTTTTATTTATAGCTTAGTAATTGCTCTTTAAATCCCCAAGTTTTCTTAGCTTAACTCACCCTTTAGCTTAGCTTATTTAGGCCTAAGTTCCCTTTTTTTCTGTTTTTTTAATAATAAATCTGTCAATATACTTGTTAGCTTTTTCAGCTTATTTTAGTCTTATTCTAGGGACCCTTACTATACTTTATTTTAAGAATCCCTTAGCTGAATATCTATTTCCCCTAGTTTCTAGCTTATTTGTTAGCTTAAATCCCAAAAAGAAAGAAAAATAAGCTCATAAGCCTTTTTAAGCATTGTCAGTCCAAAACCTTAAGTTTCTAGCTTATTTAGTGAGTAAAAAGCATAAGTGCTTTTACAAAAAAGACTCCCCTTGAGCCCCTTAACAACTTTGCTTTTATAGCTTTTTGATAATAAGCACTTTGGACTAAGTTTGTAATCGGGGTCCACTTCAGGGACTGTTTGTGTAATTTTATCTTTTATAGTTATAATTGTTAGTCCCCCTTGTCAGTTTGTTGTTTCCCCATTAGTCCTTGTGTCCTTTCACTGTTAGTCCCCAGCAGTTAACTTTAGTTAGTTTATTTAATTTAATTAATATAAATTAGGTTTAGATTTAATTAGTTTAATTACTTTTTATTTAAACAGTAACTTTTGGGCATTTTTATATTTTTAGAATTGTTAACTTTTTCTTTATTTAATTTTATTTTTTCAGAATTTTTATAACTTTTATTTTTTGTCTTTTTCTATTTTCTTAGTTTTAATTAGTTATTAATCTTTATAAATTCATAAAAAATCAGAAAATTAATAAAAAAATATTTTTCTTTTTTATAAAATTTTCTTTTGTCATTTAGTGTCTAGGAAAAATATAAAATTTAGTATAGGCTTAATTTTTCTTAAATTTCAGTCTTAGACCCGTTTTGTCGGGTGCGTTTTACCGTTTCTTTTCGTTTTACATTCAAACGACCTCCGTTTTAGTTCTAGTTTTTTTTTATTTTTCAAATTAAGTTAATTAGAATTTAATTTTAGGATTTCCCTATAACTAATTTTGTTTCCCGTAGTTTTTAAGATCCCCATTTCCTATATCTGTTTCCCGTAGATTAAATTAGGTTTTATTTAATTAATTTTAGTTGTAATTATATCAGTATTTCCATCATATCTAAATATTCTCCATCATTCAATTTCTCATCAAACCAGATAACATCATAGTGTACTTTAACAAAATTGTCTAATGTAAGATAACTAACATCAAACTTCTAGTGAACAAAAGAAAAAGCAATCAAATAACCCTATGCATCTTGAATTCATATTGCAAAGCTCCACGTACAGCTTGAAGTACTATAAAATGACGTTGCCTGTCCAAATGCAAAGGACAGAAAATGTTGTTAGTTTACGCTCGTAATATATATCCAAATAGAAGACGACCAAATCTCTATAAAGAACATTCCAACAACATTTAAGATAAAACCATCAGCAAAAAAAGAGATGAGCAGACCAAATAGCAACAACATAAGTAAAAATTCGATAATATCAAGAGTACAAATTGTAAATTTTTAGAATATATATATATACACCCTGAAAAATGAAGTATCGAGTCTTAAAATAAAAACTTGTGAATTTTTAGAAGCTATATATACAAATTGTTAATTTTT
>BQNB010006175.1:51567-98694 GCA_026074375.1 Tanacetum coccineum | reverse complement strand
TTTTGTATAAATTATACCAAGCAATTAGAATTCGAATGCAACTCTTCGAAGAGTTGCCAATAATTTATATGGAAGCTCAAGATGCTATTGGAATTCGAATGCAACTCTTCGAAGAGTTGCCAATAATTTATATGGAAGCTCAAGATGCTATTGGAATTCGAATGCAACTATGAATTATATACTTTGTGCTTGATGTTGCGATTTTTGGGTTTTAGAGCTTGCATGGCTATGGCTTTAATGATAATCTTGAAGGAGACTCTCTAAACTGTATAAGCAGGTGGGCTCACTAGGTAAATAAAGCTATGATAATTGTTATCATAATTATAGACTTTTATGTTTTATATCTAACGAGAATAAATATGTTATATGAAATTGATTATGCAAATATGTGCATGATCAGGCTTCGATGAGATCGATGAGATCGAAGAGATCTTTGAGTGATTGTTGGGTTGTCAAGCCTTGAATAACCCATGTCAACACAAATGGAAACACTATGTTAAGTGAAGTGCAGGGGGTGTCCCTGCGAATCACCTCTGGCGTGAGAGTAAGTATGTGCTTTGTATTTGGTAAAGTATGATAATGTAAGTAAGTGTGTTAAGAGTTCTAGCCATACCTGGAGCCCTTACCATCTATTTATAGGTGTAGAAATGAGATGGGACGAGGCTTAGCATAAAGACCGGTGATCGTTGAGGTGTCCCACGATTTAAAGGGTGATTCTTGAGGTTGTGTACCACGATCTCTATTTTGGCGGGAAGACCTTGATGGAGATAGAGAATGTGGGTTTGACTGTATGACCTTTGCTCTAGTTTCGTCAAAGGGCCACTGCGAAGGGTGTAGGGCTTCGCGTGGTAGATTCCCATGCTGGTAACCATCCTGAAGATGGTTTTATGCCACTCAAAACTATTTGAAGGTTATTGGTTGTAATTGGGAGAAGATCCCATTCAGGCTTCGAAGGGGAGGCCTTCGAACCGGATAGGAGGGTACGTCATCAAGCCCCCCAGTCGAATGTAATGTATACATCTATGTATGTATTGCTTTCGAATATCATTTACAAAAAAGATCTAAGACCATGTTCCAAGTTGCATACACTAAACAGTGAAACCCACTTGCCATAGGGTTAGTTGGGGGTTTTAAATGCAGATTACTCAACCGTCAGTCTTGGTTATCGTGAACTTCTTATCTTGATTTAAATTGAGTTTGAAATTAGAGAAATCTCTGATCTCTTCCATGTGTACGATCTTACAGCTCTCTAGCTTCGCCTATATAAACTTCATTCCTAAACCATTTTTTCTTTTTATCACCTCCATTATTCAGCTCTCTTCTTCTTGAAATATTCTTCAGCAAATCTAAGGTAAGAATTTCAAAAGCTATTAGTTATGAGTGCGAAGGATACCATAGCTGTGCAGCATTGTGGTTTGTCAGCCAAGGAGTTGAATGAATTCCTTTCTTCTTATCCCATTCCTTCAGAGTATGATTTTATGTTGCCCACATCTACTCAAACCATCTTCGACGCTCCTCCTGGTTATGTCGGCTTATACACACATTCTTTTTCTCTTGCCAACCTCAGGCTACCTCTCACTAACTTTTTCTGTGAGGTTCTTTACTATTTCAAAGTTTACATTTCCAGACTTAACCCCTTTGGTTGTGCCAAACTAACAACTTTCATCATTATGTGCAAAGCTTATGGTTGTGAAAGCTCTGTTGACCTGTTTTGAGGTTTCTTCAATCTTTGTCGGGCTGGTAGCTGGCTAACTTTCCAAAAAAGGTCTAAGAAACACATTCCAAACCTTCTTCCCAAGGTCATTACTCGTATCGAGGGCTGGCATGAACGATTCTTCTTTGTTTAAGAATCTATTATCTCTTCCAAGTACCTACAACTTCTTCTTGATGAAAACAGCCTTAATTTAAAATCCTTCAAAGATAAGCTCCCTCTAAATATAGATGAAAATCCTTATTTCCAATGTCTTGGTCGATATCCTACAAGTGTTCATATCTTTGATGATCCCATTCTGTTTTTAGCTGGCCTTAAGCCTTCGCGTGAGTTTGGCCGACAACGGCCTGCGATTATTGTGGGCGGCAAGGGTATTTATCTTTCTCGATTATTCCTTTAGTCTTCTTTTTTACAGATATATGATTTATTTCTTTGTTTTGCAGAGATGGCTTTCAGGAACTTTATCTATACCGAATATGATGATGACCTTGCTTTTCTGCCTAAGGAGCCATCCCCAGGATTTGGTACTGGTTCCCCTTCTGCCTTAGTGAATATGGAGCTTCCTAAAGATGTTGAGGAGCCTGAAGTTTAGCCTATAAAGATTACTGTAGATTCAGGGGAGAGTCCGAAAGCTGGTGTGTTTATTGTACACCCTGGGAGTGTAGCTGCCCGCATCAAAGAGAGGAAGTGCAAAACGAGGGGAGGTTCTTCAAGGCCTACTGTAAAGAGGAAACTAGCCTCCGAGTCATCAAGTTCTCATGCTGTACATGCCAAAACCTCTGCTTCTAAGGATGATGATCCTAATATTTCCATATCTGATGATGATGAGGGTAAATTTCTAGTTCATTTAGTTCTCTCTGAAGGTATTGATTTTCTTATTCATCCTTTGTCATCTTTATATGTTCTTTAGGCCTCCCTGACTGTTTTGAGCTTAAAGATGCTAATGCCTATCACCTGAAGATCTCCGCTATCACTCCACCAACTTAGAAAGGTCATTTGGATAATCAGATGGATTTGGAACTACTTGATCTTCATGACCGCTATTATGCATGACAGGCTATGGTGGATAATGCAGTTAACAGGAGGGCCTGTGAGTTTTTGCAGGTTATTATGAATATGAGAGGTGAAGCTGATGTTATCAAGGCTAGGGAAAGATCTCGTGAGGAGGAATGTGAAGAGCTTCGAGTCAAATGTGAAGCTGCTATGGCAGAGTTTGATCAGAATCCTGCTGTACTAGCTCTTCGAGAGAAGATTTCTTTGCTAACTGCCGATGTTATAGAGCACAAAGGTAACCTTGATTGGATAATGCTAGAGAGCCAAAAATGGACAGGCTACCAAGTGACCCTTTCGACCCTTGAGTCGAAGGTTGATTCCTTGGAGGCGGAGAAGGCTAGACTGGAGGCTGTTGAGGCATCTCTTCTTAGAGAGGTTGAGGAGCTCAAGCAAGATAGGCGGAATGTAGTGTCAAAGGTCGTACCTTATGCTACTATGGAGTTGGTGCATAGTGATGAGCTAGGCAGGCTTGTTGGTACATTGGTGTCCTCCGCTATTACTTATAGACGATGTAGAGCGTATGAGCAGGTTGCTGCCATGAAGGAGCCTTTTGACTTATCAAAGGCTAAAGGATATCGTTCTTCATACAAGAAGGAGCATACTCAGGCTAGCAATGATTTTGCCACTGCTACGTTCCCTTGGCTGGACGAGTTTGTAGCAGATGTTGCAGCTCTGATTGAAGCTCTGTTGTCGAAGAAGCCTCCCACATTACAGAAGCCTGCTCCTTCAAGGACCTAAATGCCTGTGCCTTCTTCTCAGAAGGCTACTCTGTCCTCTGATCCATCTTCAAATCCAATGTATCCTCATGTTGATCTCGTGAAGCCCTCTCCATCTCCGTTTGAATGAAGGTCACCATGTTGGTGTTAATTTAGCCCCAAGGGTGGTGTGTAGCCTTTAAAAGTCTTTACTTTGATCTAGGCTTCGGCTTTTAAGACAATTTATCTTTGCAATGGTTCATGTTGGTCATTGTTTGAACAATGTGTGCCAACCTTTTTGGTTGTTTTTGAATGGTTACCCCTTTTTGAGGGTTGAATGCAGGGATGGAGCCCCACCTTTTGTCGTATGTTGTGTTATTATTCCTTTGGGGGCCCAGGTCTGATACTCATATCATTTATTGTTGAATCGTTTTGCTTTGTAAAGCAAAAGGCTCAAATGTTTTGTGCCCTTTTCGAAGGTAGGCTTCCCTTAGGAACCTGATTTGTTTTCCTCATGTTTGAGGTTTTAGGAGGACTTAGGTCTGACTCCTTTGTGTGATTTATCAGCGAAGGCTCATGTGTGGCCTTAAGTTGTGGACAAATGTATTATGCCACTTTCAAAAGAAGGTTTCCCTTAGGAACCTGATTCGTTTTCCTCATGTGTGTGGCTTTAGGAGGACTTAGGTCTGACTCCTTTATGTGCTTTATTTGCGAAGGCTCATGTGTGGCCTTAAAATGTTTTTTTTGACTAATTATCAGTTGTCAGATGAAGGGTTTTGATCCGCTTCATTACGTCCTCAAGGCTAAAAGAAGCAATGAGGAAAGTTAACTTGAATTTTATGGATGTCTTAGTTTTGTAGGGCTCATGTGTGGCCTTACAACATCCTTTCGAACGTTGAACTTAATATTAGGCTCAAATGTGTCCTTATGACACAAGTACTTCAAAATCAACCTTCTTCATTGTAGTGTAGAAAGATTTACATCATCACAAGTATGAACACTTAGTTTGCTACACCATTTTCGATAATCAAAACGAATGACTTAAAAGGGAAATAAGAAAGAAAAACTTTGCGAAAAAGAATGTAAGTTTTACATGTAAAACTTATGAAGGCTTGTTCCTTTCGTTGTTTGAACCAACGAGTGATCAGTTGTGTCAACAATTGTATAGAGTTCCTCTTTATCAACTTTGTTTATTATATATGGGCCTTGCTATTCATTTGCGTTTTGTTTAAGTAAAACGAAATCTCCCACGATGTACATGGGGTGACTGCTCCTTGCATTGTGGTATTTTTGCAACTTGTTTCGGTAGTATGCCTTTTCGATCGAAGCCAATTCCTTGCTTTCTTTTCCCTTGGTTGCTTTCTGCACTCTTCTCCTATCATTTGTAGTTTCTATTATGGGGATCACGGCTTCTAAACCATATTAGGCTAAATGGTGTTTCTTTCTAGCTATTCCTTAGGAGGGTTCTGTGTATCCATAATGTTTTAGCTAGATTATCTACCCATCCCTGTTGGCTTCGAGTTAGCTGCCTCTTTATATGGTGCATTATTACCATGTGTTCTGTGACAGGAGAAAAGGATTGTGTTACTTTCAATCCTTTATAAAGGTCTGCGAACATCCCTTCTTTAAAATGCTTCTCTTCTTTTGAGCTGATTATCCGGGGTACTCCGAATCTGCATACCACATATTCTCATACGAACTTTTCTACTTGTCTTCCGTTTATGGTGGTTAGGGGTTTGGCTTCTACCCACTTTTTAGAATGTTCGACTATGATTGCTAGAAACTGTAAACCTTCGAGGGCCATTGGTAGCGGTCCTAGGATATGAATTCCCCAATGGCTAAAAGGCGACCTGCTCCCTGCTGCTATGACCCCGCTTGTTCCAGCTTTCCTTATTGCGGATTATTCCTTGCATTTTTCGCAGTCTTGAATTGCTTTTGCAACTTCCCTGTGCATCGATAGCTAATAGTAACCTTGTTTCGTGATTCTGTCAACTAGTGAGCGTGGTTCCGCATTAAATCCGCATGATTTCTTTTATGATCTTGTTAGTTTATAGTGGGGCCACGTAATGGATCCATGTCGTGAAGAAGGATCTTTTGTACAGGTTTCCTCGGATTAGCTTGTATGTGGCGCCTGGATTCGGATCTTTCTAGTTTCCTTTGCGTCTACTGGAAACAATCCGCTTAGCAGGTATTCATGGATGGGGTCCATCTAGCTTTTCCTCTCTTGCATATCTACCTTTAAAACTTCTTTTTCCTCTATTTACCTTTGGATCAAAACTTCGACTAGTACTTCCTTTGTGAGATGTTTGAAGGTCATTGATGCCAGCTTGCTTAGTGCGTCTGCTTTCTTGTTCTGGTTCCTGCATACATGCTCAACTGTGTACTCTTCGAAGCCCCTTAGCATAGTTTTAACCTTTTGCAAATAGTCTTTGATTGATGTCTGTTTTACTGCGAAGGTGCCTTTTATCTGGTTTACCAGAAGTTGAGAGTCTAAGAATATTGCCACTTTTGTAATTTCCATTTCCTGGGCTATCCGTAGACCTGCTAGCAATGCTTCGTATTCTGCTTCATTGTTCGTTGTTTCAAACTTGAAGCGTAAGGCGTAAGTATACTCTTTACCTTCGGGATCTATCAACATTAGCCCTGCTCCTGATCCGTCTGAGTTGGAGGCTCCGTCGGTGTAGAGTCTCCACTTACTGTTTGAATCTGGAATTTCCTCTGGTTTTCTTTCTTCTCGCTGTCCTCGAAGGGTATTTCGACCAAGAAATCGGCTGGAGTTTTTTTTCATTCCTTCTCAGGAACACGATATCATGTTCCCCTAATTCGATTGCCCATTTAGCCACTCCTCCTGTTTTTTCGGGCCCTGTGAGCATTTGCTTAATGGGTATGTTTGTGAGAACAGTTATCGTGTGGGCCTAAAAGTATCTTCGGAGTCTTCTTGTTGCGTGAACCAAGGCCAGTACAAGCTTCTCCAAGGCAGGATAATTGAGTTCGGCTCCTTGTAGGACCCTGCTTATGAAATGAATGGGGGTCCATCCTTCATTCCTCTTTGCGGCAAGCACAACACATATACTTTCTTTTGAGGCGGCGAGGTGCATCGTTAAAGTTTCTCCCACCCTTGGTGCGGTAAGTGTTGGTAAGGCTTGAACGAGCTTCTTCATTTTCTCTAGTGCTTTGTCGGCTTCGGTTATCCACTGTATGTTCTTTTTATCTTTGCACCCTTTGAGTACTTTGAAGAAAGCTAAGGATCTTTCCGTACCTTTCGATAAAAACCGGCTGAGGGCTGCTAGCTTCCCGTTGAGACTTTGTATGTCTTTTAGACTTCTTGGCTGGTCGAGGTCAGTGACTGCTTTAACCTTCGAAGGATTGGCTTTTATGCCCTGCTTAGTGATGAGGTGTCCTAAAAAGGTGCATTCTTCAACATCAAATGAGCATTTTTTTCGGGTTTAGCTTCATGTTGATCGATCAAAACCTTTTGAAGGTTTCTTGTATATATTTAACATTTACTTTTCAGAAGTACTTTTGATGACCATGTTGTAACGACCCGAGTTTTACGACGCGTATGACGATCGCGTACCTGATGTCGTAAATTATTATTTTACGAATTTCCGTGAGCATTTTTGAGACCAAACAAAATCTTCTTGTAGCAAAATACTCCTTCTCCTGCGTAGAAGGCTGTTTTGTTTTCGTCTTCTTCTGCCATTTGGATTTGATGGTAACCCTTGTAGGCGTCTAGGAAGCACTTCAAACGGAACCTTGAGAGGGATTCTATTTTCCAATTGATCTCTGGTAGTGGATAGAAATCTTTAGGACAGGCCTTGTTTATGTCTGTGAAATCCACACACATTCTCCATCCTCCATCACTCTTTTTTACCATAACAGGGTTGGCTACCCATGTTTGGTGCTTGACCTTCCGTATACCCTGCGTTCGTAGTTCTTCTTTTTCTTTTACATCTGCCATTTGCGATCCTGACCTTAAACCTAATCTGTTTCTGCTTTATTGGCTTAACATGGCTGTACTTATATAGCTTATGTTCCGTGTTGAAATGTTTTCCTTCAACCATTATGGTTCTCGGAATCCCTGTCATATCAACGTGGTTTCCATACAGCCTGAAATGTCTAGCGTTTGACTATAAGAGTTCTTGCAACTCTTTTTTAAAAAATGTTCAAGTAGCATGCTTTTCGATGGTCACCAGATTGGTACCGGGAATACTTGTCGTTTACAAAAATTTTTCCTTAGAGCGAACGCAACTGTGAACCCTTTCCTCGTTTGTGCAAGTATCTTTTTGGCATCACTTATCGTTCCTATCATTAGTTTCGTCTGCCGAAATACTGTTCATGTTTCCTTTTTTGGTATGAGATTTTAATGGCTCCGTGAATCAGTTAATACTATACGATTCCCATCCTTTGGTACATAGCTGTTCATCCTACTACATATTGTGTGAGGATCGGACTTACAATAACGAAGTTAAGAGTTTCTGTCTTTGAGAGGGGGCGTCTGCGCTTTGTGATCTCAACGGACGTCACTAATGGACCAAAACGTTCTCCTGAGAACCCCTAATAAGGGGTCTTCAGTCCTACTTTATAGATGGTCTTGATGGTAGGATTCAGTTCAAAAAAGCAATGCTCGAGATAATCTCACACGATGTTTCGCTATCTATGTATACTCGCCCCACCTTTCTTCTAAATATCTTGGCCTCTATAATGACTGGTGCGTTATTCACCTTTGCTACTAGAGGAAATATAATTTCCTTTCCTTCGTAGTCTGTTTTGTGCGAGGCTTTTTACGATATAGGCTTCTCGACTTACCATAAGTATGGGTTGCTTCACGGAGGTGTGGTTCCCTTAATCCTTTTACTTTTCTCATCGTAGGTGACAATTACCTTTGTCTTCCTTTAATCCCTTTTTATTATTTTCAATAGGTTGCCAAAGTTGTCCTGAGTTTACAAGCCTTTGAATCTGAGTTCTGAGGTGTCTAAAATCATTGGTATCGTGTCCGTAATCTTCATAGAAGTGACAGTACTTGGACATATCTCACGATCGCTTACTTCCGACATCTTTGGAGGTGGCTCGAAGCTTCTTGCAGCCTTCTCTGTAGCGAGAATTTCCTTCAGACTTTTTGACAGACTGGGAAGCAAACCATGATTGTTTTTCTGTCCTCTGTTATTATCCCTTGAACTTTTCTTTGACCTTTCGAAACTGTCTATTCGATCTCTTGAGACACCATTAGTGGCTACCTCTCTTGCTTCAACCCATGTGTAAGTATTCTCCATTAGACCTTTGTAAGTGGATGGAAGGTCCATGGAGAAATGCTCGACCAAACTCTTTGTTGTCAAGCCATGAACAAAACCTAGATTCATTTTCTTCATGTAAACCTCAGGATCTCAAGGTATCATTTGTATATCTGGTTATTGAGGCCTCAAGTGTTTCGTCTTCTCTTTTGTTTGATGTTGTGGACAGCTAGATGCGTCTTCGTGAACTTCTTCTATTAGCTAAAATGCGATCGGAATTTTGCTTTGAGATCTTTGTAATCGAGGATACTACCTGCTTTCTGACTGTTCCACCATATTCTGGCGGAGTCTTTGAGGGTATATGTGAACATATGGTAGGCTACCGGCATTAACCATTTTTGCATTCATATAACTCCTTTGGAAAATGAGAGCAGGAAAGTTATCTGGTCACCTTCCCATAATAAGAACCATATAGGAAGATCATTATCTGTCCGTTTGGGAGAGGATAGTCCTCTATCCAGCGCACAAAAGTTGTTACCGAACCCACAGGGTTCAAGACAGTGCCTGTCAGGTTTGGGTTGGTATACATAGGCACGTTTGGGAATGTGTACATAAGCTGTGTATAAAAAGGATAAATGTTTGTAGGCATATTTGCAGGGTATGTGAAACCATCGTGAAGAGCAATATTACTATTTTCGAAGGTATGTGGTGCGTTCCCTTCCTGTGGGAGATGGGCAGGAATTCCCCCCATAGGGAGGTTTCCCGAAGGAGTTCGCACGGGGAAGCTTAAGTGCTGCCCCCTAACAAAACTCATAGGTTGTTGATAAGGGTGAATGAGAGTTAGGCATGGAACCCATAGCATACTCACGCAGTAAGGTATGAGATATTGAGCATGAATAAGTGAACGTACCGTTATGGAAGGGAGATTTCCCTCCTATGTTTATTTGGAATGCCTGTCCTCCGTTACGTCTGAAAGTCAGAGAAGATTGCAAAGGTTGCCCATTCTCACCTTTCCCCAAATGGGTTGCTAAAAGTAGAGGGAGATTCACACTTTGACCTCCATTTCCTCTGGGTGTTTCTTCTAAAGGCCTTCCCCCTTTAGTATTCCTTTCGACCCTGCTTTCCCCTCTACTCTGAGCTCCTTCGAACCCCACTGTTGTTTCCCACCATCTACGGATCCTGGGAGATACTACTTGAAGAGGAGGAGTGGCAGCTCTGGTAGGCTCAAGTCTTGGCTCCATCTCTCATTCTTCATCGTAATCTTCACTGAAGTACTCTAGTTCGGTTCGGAGGTCATTATTACCCATTTGCCTACGCCGGTCCCTTAAGAGAGACTCAAGGGCTTGATAATTAGCTTCGATGAAAGCCGGGCTAATCATGGGATTAGGATTAGCTGAGGTGGAAGTACGATAAGCCATGGGCATGTTTTCAGGAGTGGTGGCGGCAAACATGGTGGTAGTTATGGGTATTGCTGAGAAACCTGGTGGTGGTGTAATTTCTCTCCCGCTTGTCATGCCGGAAAAGAAGGTGAGTTATTTTGACAGTTTAATAGCTGGTTTGAACAGGACTAATTGTTGCGGTCCCACGGATGGCGCCACTAATTGTGCAAATATGGGTACGACCAGGCTTTGATGAGATCGAAGAGTTCTTTGAGTGATTGTTGAGTTTCCAAGCCTTAAATAACCTGTGTCAACACAAATAAAAACACTACGTTAAGTGAAGCGCATGGGGTGTCCTTGTGAATCACCTCCGGCGTGAGAGTAAGTATGTGCTTAGTATTTGGTAAAGTTTGATAACGTAACTAAGTGTGTGAAGAGTTCTAGCCATACCTAGAGCCCTTACCATCTATTTATAGGTGTAGAAATGAGATGGTACTAGGCTTAACACAAAGACGAGGATCGTGGGGTGTCCCAGATTTAAGGGTGGTTCCTTGGGGTTGTGAACTACGATCTCTATTTGGGCGGAAGGACCTGATGGAGTGGAGAACAGTGGGTTTGATTGTCTACCTTAGCTCTATTTTCGTCGAAGCTCTACCGCGAAGGTGTAGTGCTTTTGCCGTGGGCGGATTCCCATACTGGTAACCATCCTGAAGATGGTTTTATGCCACTCGAAACTATTCAAAGGTTATTGGTTGTAATTGGGAGAAGATCCCATTCGGGCTTCGAAGAGGAGGCCTTCAAACTGGATAGGAGGGTACGTCATCAATTCTAAAATAGAAGAATCTTTAGAAGTCCATGAATGAACCTCTTTCCTATGAACCCAAATCACAGCTTCTCTTCTTTGAAAGAACTAGCAGAGAGGCGGCGAATTGTTTTAAAGTTTTAACTGTCAATTTCTGCTATTTTTATTCACGTTTGATTTCTTTGTGTGGTGTATATTTATATGATTCAAGTTTTAAATTTATATTTTGCTAACTTAACCAAAAATAACACTTTAACAGGCAGTGTACCGGGTCAGTGGTAGATTTGTGGTAAGTAGGGTTTCAAACACTTGAAGCGAGGTTAAATCTCTCAATTAATTTATATTTTGGTTATCTAATCTAAGTTAATTCTAATCTAAGTCAACCTATACTAATCCTATTCGTTCTAATCCAAAATCTAACCAAAAAAAGGGGTTTCAGCCTGAGAGACTGGCACGGGTTTGGTTGGTGACTACAATCAATTCAAGACACTTTAACCCACACAAACAAATTAACAGAAGATTAAAGAGCAGTCGATCCTTATGATAGAAAACTGTATTAGCCATCATTAATCCGATTAGAACGTTGGTATGTTTATTTAGTGAAATGATCACTTATCTCGAATAGGTATATCATTCTTAAACTTAGGCGGGACTTCATCCTAAGACCTAGATACATTAATTCTGTCATAATTAAAGCATCCGCATAAAGCATCCTTGTTACCTGATTATAATCTATCTTATGGATTAAAGCAATAGTGATCTTGTTAAACCCACTCATATAGACTTTTACCACTTCCATACTTAATAGGCAATTTGATACACTAGAGTCCCCACTTGTCCAACTATCCAATGGAATGAGAACATTATTTGTTGAATTATCTAGATTCACCTACTAGTCAACATGTTCAATAAACCAAAGGCGGTTTCCGTTAACTAGTTAAGTCAGAAGCGTATCCTTAGCACGATTTTAGAAGGACAATACTTGTGATCCCTAAGATTCTAATGTAAAGAATCACTATATGGAGAGCTATCCCGGCATCAAGATTACTTGCGTCCGAATCAACTAGAATCCAGATGAATGATATAGGAGTTTGCATACAAAAGCACGTAAACACTATGAATTGATAAACATAATGTCGCGAGCCTTGAGCAGTTAGTCAAAAACACTTAAAATCGCCGAAAACGAAACCAACCCCCAAACTCGAGCACCCAGGGGGGGGGGGGGTGGGGGGGGGGGGGGGGGGGGGGGGGGGGGGGTGTGGGGGGGTGGTGTGTGGGTGGGGGTATGAGGGGGGGTGGGGTGTGTGTTGGGTAATTTTGGGTTTGTAAAATTTTTTAATGTATTGATGGATTGATTTTGTGTAGATTATATGTGATTCAATGATGGGAGATTTATAACTCAAACACAACGAAAAATATAAAGGATGAAAATTATAATAATCAGGGAATATTATAAGATTATTAAATCACTTAAGACACGAAGACGGAATAGATTTCTAAACACGGCTCCGGCAAAGCTAAAAACGAGAAAATCTTACTAAATCGGGTAAACGTAAAATTAACAACTTTGCTAAAAATGAAAATAGAGATAAAGTATTAGATAAATAGTAACCTCAAATACAGTGTGTTACACGAACACTTGTAAGATATCGACCAAGACGCTAGAAATAATGATTTTCATCTATATTTGGAGGGAGCTTATCTTTGAAGGATTTTAAATTAAGCATGTTTTTATCAAGTAGAAGTTGTGGGTACTTTGAAGAGATAATGGAGTCTTGAACAAAGAAGAATCGTTCATGCCAGCCCTCGATACGAGTAATGACCTTGGGAAGAAGGTTTGGAATGTGTTTTTTAGACCTTTTTTAGAAAGTTAGCTAGCTACCAGCCCGACAAATATTAAAGAAACCTCAAAAGAGGTCAACAGAGGGTTCACAACCATAAGCTTTGCACATAATGATGAAAGTTGTTAGTTTGGCACAACCAAATAGGTTAAGTCTGGAAATGTAAATTTTGAAATACTGGAGAACCTCACAGAAAAAGTTAGTGAGAGGTAACCTAAGGTTGGCAAGAGAAAAAGAAGGTGTGTACAAGCTGACATAACCAGGAGGAGCGTCGAAGATGGTTTGAGTAGATGTGGGCAATATAACATCATACTCTGAAGGAATAGGATAGGAAGAAAGGAATTCATTCAACTCCTTGGCTGAAAAACCACAATGCTGCACAGCTATGGTATCCTTCGCACTCATAACTAATAGCTTTTGAAATTCTTACCTTAGATTTGCTGAAGAATATTTCAAGAAGAAGAGAGCTGAATAATGGAGGTGATAAAAAGAAAAGGGGTTTAGGAATGAAGTTTATATAGGCGAAGCTAGAGAGCTGTAAGACTGTACACGTGGAAGAGATCAGAGATTTCTCTAATTTCAAACTCAATTTAAATCAAGATAAGAAGTTCAAGATAACCAAGGCTGACGGTTGAGTAATCTGCATTTAAAACCCCCAACTAACCCTGTGGCAAATGGGTTTCACTGTTTAGTATATGCAACTTGGAACATGGTCTTCGATCTTGTTTGTGAATGATATTCGAAAGCAATACATACATAGATGTATACATTACATTTGACCGGTGGGCTTGATGACGTACCTTCCTATCCGGTTCGAAGGCCTTCCCTTCGAAGCCTGAATGGGATATTTTCCCAATTACAACCAATAACATTCGAATAGTTTTGAGTGGAATAAAACCATCTTCAGGATGGTTACCAGCATGGGAATCTACCACGCGAAGCCCTACACCCTTCGCAGTGGCCCTTCGACGAAACTAGAGCAAAGGTCAGACAGTCAAACCCACGTTCTCCATCTCCATCAAGGTCTTCCCGCCAAAATAGAGATCGTGATACACAACCCCAAGAATCACCCTTTAAATCGTGGGACACCTCCACGATCACCGGTCTTTGTGCTAAGCCTCGTCCCATCTCATTTCTACACCTATAAATAGATGGTAAGGGCTCCAGGTATGGCTAGAACTCTTGACACACTTACTTACATTATCATACTTTACCAAATATAAAGCACATACTTACTCTCACGCCAGAGGTGATTCGCAGGGACACCTCATGCGCTTCACTTAACGTAGTGTTTCCATTTGTGTTGACACGGGTTATTCAAGGCTTGACAACCCAACAATCACTCAAAGAGCTCTTCGATCTCATCGAAGCCTGATCGTGCACATATTTGCATAATCAATTTCATAGAACATATTTATTCCCGTTAGATATAAAACACAAAAGTCTATAATTATGATAACAATTATCATAGCTTTATTTACCTAGGGAGCCCACCTGCGTATACAGTTTAGAGAGTCTCCTTTAAGATTATCATTAAAGCCATAGCCATGCAAGCTCTAAAACCCAAAAATCGCAACATCAAGCACAAAGTATATAATTCATAGTTGCATTCGAATTCCAATAGCATCTTGAGCTTCCATATAAATTATTGGCAACTCTTCGAAGAGTTGCATTCGAATTCTAATTGCTTGGTATAATTTATACAAAAAGTTTTGCTATTGCCAACAAATGAGTAATTATTAAGAGCTCTTGAGCTTTCATATAAATCATTTTGGAATAATGGAAGCTATCTTAAATACTCCATAATAAATGATTGGGATCATTTGTATGCCTACAGGGACACTTCATATTCTTTATCCGGTTATGGGAATTTTCATAAAGGATTTAGGCACTTGAATACTTCCACATTAAATTAGAGGACTGAATCTTTTAGTATTATAGAGGATAAGATTTTGGGGCTTAATAAGTAGGTTTAATAGCATAAGGACATGATAATCAGATTATCCGACCTGATATTTGACGAATCCATCACCCTTACTCACAACTAGGGGTGTCAATCGGGTTATCGGGTCGGGTTAAGGGCTTATCGGGTCGGTCTATCAGGTTTTGACAATTTTAAAACTAACTCGCAACCCGATCAGATAAGCTATCGGGTTTATCGGGTTCGGGTTTATCGGGTTGCGGGTTGTCGGATTGAGTTTATCGGGTTATCAGCTTACATGCTAATCTCATCCCGCAATTCGCTTCATTAATATTTCATTTAGCGTAATATAGAACGAAAAAACAATTTTATTACCAGTAGCCATTAGGGGTGATTTTTTTATCAATATTTATATTATCTTTTGCCTCTAGTAGCATCAAGAAATAAGATAGGGAAAAGCAACTAGTGATGCAAATATGCAAATACAATAGAACCAAGTTTAATTATGCAATTTAAAAATTAGAATTATGAACAACAGATTATAATAAACAGGTATTAGTTCAGAAAACTATAGATTCGTTAATGTTTCATTATAGCTTATTGGGTTTATCAGGTCAACCCGATAGTGAACCAATTAAAACCCTAACCCGACCTTATAATTCTATCAGGTTGACCTGATAAAGCGGATAAGCTTAGTAGGACTCGAATCAACCTGGCCTTATAAGACCTTTTCGGGTTCGGGTCGGGTCTGTTGGTTTGTGCTCATGTCATACGGATATTTATACAGCTGAAAATACGTGGGCCTACGATATCACACACGTTTACACTTATATATCATTCTATTAATGTTTATAATAATATATTTGTATATTTATTATTTGTATTAATATATGATTTGACGAAAAAACACTAACGGTCATTAATTAGTTCGTTATGAATAATTAATAAATAAGGCTTTTTAATTAATGGGTGATTAAATGTAATTAACCATAAATAAAGGAAATGTCAAAAAGTCAACACCAAGGGGTGTTTTCCTTTGGTTCGACGGGCCTAAAGCCTAAGGAGGGGTAGAATTGGATTTTGAGCTATCTTTTCCTCCAATATTTCGGTTTCGGTTTTTTCGGTTTCTTCTGCTCACCCCTAATTTTAGGTATACCCTAAATTCACCTGATATATAAGGAGGATCTTAGAGTTCATAATTTACACAATCCTCTCTTCTCTTTCCCCTCTCTTGGTCGAACAAAACAAACAACCCTTTAGGGTTTTTACGTTTTGATTTTTCTTGTGTTTAATTGTTCGTTGGTCAAGAACTAGCATTTGAGTGATATCGTTTGACGTGTAGTGTGGATACATGTAGAGGTTATTTATTTTAGTAACTAGAAGCAGTGTTTGGTTCGCACGTTATTACACACGTGCGTGTACTCGAAGTGTCTTCAATTCGTCACTAGCTTGGTTGCTAAAGGTATGTTTACTTGTTTATATTTTTTTATGATTAATTATATATACTATATGTGATCTATATCCGCTGCGTAGTTCGTTTAATATTAATGTAATATTAGGTTATTTAGATAACGATTTCCAATAGTGGCATCACGAGCCATCTCATATAGCGTTGTACTTACATAAAAACGTAAATAACATGTAAAAAATATCGCCTAAATATGTGTTATTTTCTTGGTTTTATGTGAAAAATATTTTAGGAAATTATTTAGTGAAATCATATTTGCCCTAATTGGTCACATAAATATGAAAATAAAATATGGACATATTTTTACATGAAATCTAATTCGCTTATTATGATTATATTTGCGTTTTAGATTTTTTTATATATATTGTTGCTTATTTATCTTGCAATAAATTGTCAACCATAGATTACATGCATGTAACCCATGGTTATTAAGCTTAATATATATATGTATGCATGTGTGTGGTTTTGTACGCATGAGAATATTACGTGAATTATTTGATTAATTGCAAAAGTAGGGAAGACCTTTACTGAATTAATGCTTTAATTGCGTATATGATTCTTGTTTAGTATGATTAAATTTGGTAAATATTTATTTTACATGTTTTATATAGTGGCATTTTTTATATAATTATGCAAAAATAATTTTCAAAATTAATATGGACTAAAAGTACATGATTTAAATGCTTATTGTGTGTATATTGATACGTACACTTTGCTAAATCATGGACTATATACGTAAATTTGTAATTTTCTTATAAATTTTCTATAACGCAGGGGTTTAGTGGTTTCCGTAAAGGAACCCGCGACGAAACAACGCAAGAATACACAAATTTTATATAAACGGCTTTAAATAATATTTTAAGTATGTCGTAGTCGTTACTAGGGTTCGATTATTTCCCGTGGAGAATTAACCTTATCCGTAGTAAGATCACTTATACTTGGAAATATTGTAAACATGGAAACCTTAATTTTATAAATAGCATGTGATTTATAAAATGTACGGATTTGTATTCATAGAAAGTTTTAAAACGAAAATGGAAAGATTTTAAAAATAACTAGTGTTATAAGGTTGTATGCATGCTTCCTTATACACAAATTTTGGTAACATTGTATTATCAAATTCTACCCTAAAATTAAGTCATTTTCCATCCAAGTATGAAATCACTTAAGGTTTATTTTTACTCTAATACAGTTTTAGGTAAATTTGCAAACAAGGTAATATAACCATCGTATGGTCAGACCTGAGAGTGTAAAATTACTGATTTTGTATTGGATGACTTATATCGAGTATGGTTGTTCAAAACTTCGACCTGAGGCATATGATGGGGTTAAACATGCTACTTGACATTGTAATTCTGGATTATTATGCCTTGTGCCCCATAAAGGCTAAGAGTTGCACATGTTGGCAATTATCACACGCTGATTACCTTTTGAGTTTACCATTTCTAGTAGATCAACTGCATTAATGGTAGAACGTAAAGTTGGATCTTAGACTCTTGATAAAATTAATTGTTTAATTTTTTAAACATGGGTAGTTAATTTTACAAGAGATTGTTATCGAAAATACTAATGTTTTTTGAACTTTTGATTGTTTTGTAGATGGCTGCTGCTGCCCAAAACACAAACAATATAACTATCAGGTCGATTCTCCTAGCGGAGAAACTTACTGGTTCGAATTTCACAAACTAGTATCGCAATCTAAGGATTGTTCTGAGGTATGATAAAAATATAAATTTTGTGGAACAGCCTACTAGACCTGCTCCTGATCCTGAAACTGCTAAACCTGACACTATTGACAAGTACTATGATACTGTCAATCTTAAGCAAGAGGTTGCATGTCTTATGATGTCAAGTATGTCTCTAGACCTACAAAGGACTTTGGGGAAATACAATGCATATGACATGCTGAAAGAACTGAAAACTATGTTCGAAGAGCAGGCTCAACATGAACTGTTTGAAACAGTCAAAGCATTCCATGCTTGTAAACAGGAGGAAGGTCAGTCAGTAAGCTCTGATCTTTTGAAGATGAAGAGCTACTTGGACACACTGGAACACCTAGGTTATGCTATGCCAAATGAACTTGGTGTGAGTCTTATTTTGAATTCTCTCAACAAGGACTATGATCAGTCCGTTTAGAACTATAACATGCATAACATAGGGAAGACGATAGCTGAATTACATGCTATGCTGAAACTCTATGAGAAAGGTATTTCGAAGAAGGCTGTAACTGCCGCTGTGTTAACTATACGGAAGGGTAAGATCCAGAAGGACAAGAAAAAACCGCGAGGGGCAAAGGATAAGGACAATGGAAAGAATAAGCTTGCTTATGATCCCAAGCCCAAGATCTTACCACCGCCTAAGAGAGATAATCCGGCAAAGGACTCTGTCTGCCACCACTGCAAAAAGGTGGGTCATTGGAGGAGAAATTTTCTGTCTGACCAAGCTGAGTTGAAGAAGAGAAAGAATGCTAGCATGGATAGTACTTTAGGTATCTTTACTATAGAACTCTATGCTTTTCCTAATAAGACTTGGGTATATGATACGGGTTGTGGTAATCATCTGTAATACCTTGTAGGGTCTTAGAGAAAGCAGGAAGTTAAAACATGGAGCTTTAAGTGTGTACATGGGAAACAAAATATGTGCAGCCAATGAAGCTATTGGAAGTTTTAATTTAATTCTTCCTAATGGTTTAATAATTGTATTAGACAACTGTCATTTTGCACCTTCTTTTACTAGGGGTGTTGTTTCAATTTCCCGTTTGGTTAATAACGGTTATATTCATACATTTACAAATTATGGTATTTCTGTTTCAAAAGATAATGTGTTTTATTTTAATGCAATTCCATGTGATGGTATTTATGAAGTAGATATGCATAATCTTTATCTAAATGATAGTTCTATGTATAATGTTAGCAACAAAAGAGCCAAACATGCGTTGGAATCTTCTTATCTATGGCATTGTCGTCTTGGTCATATAAATAAGGAACGCATGGACAAGCTTTGGTGCAATGGGATCTTACAACCCACTCACGACGAATCTCTTGAGAAATGTAAGTCTTTTATATATGGGAAGATGGTGCGCAAGCCTTTTCCACATCAAGTGAAAAGAGCTAAGGATCTATAAGGACTTATACACACTCATGTATGTGGCCCTTTTAAAACTGTGTCAAGGATGGGTGCTAGTTACTTCATCACCTTTACAGATGATATCAGCCGTTATGGTTATGTTTACCTGATGAAACATAAACATGAGGTATTTGAAACATTTAATGTTGATCCCACTTGAATAGATCTTGCTTTAGCTTTCAATGACTCTTCAGATGCGTCTGACTGTCTATATCTCCGCATCCACTACTAACAACATGAGGTTATTTCTGAAAACATTTATAGTCTATTAATGAAGTTGAAAATTGACTTAGTAAAACAGACATCAAGCGGAGCGATTTCTGACACAGATGCGCTGGATGCGGGCGCGCTGCGACTGACACCGAGTCCATGAGTCACCTCTGTTAATCACATGAAAAGCAATGTTGATATCTGCATATCCCCGACTTCTTCCATCCAGCACTTATAACACACATGCACTTACACTACCCTGCACACACACAGCGGTCTCTCACAGAGCGCAAAGAGCGTCTGTAAATCTCTCTCTCACACATAGACAGCCACAACGCGCCAACAACACGTTTCTTCTCTCACCGTCTTACAACCGATCGAATGGAATCTCTCCTCTCTCTACACACACACATACTATCGATGGCGCTCATAAAATATCACTCTCTCTAAGCTCGCGCGCTTCAACAAAGCTCGTCCCTTCAAACCTCCAGCGAGCATGTAAACATCTTGACTACGAAGATACACATACCTTCTCGCGGGCACATACACCGGAGTAAATCATTACACACCACACACACAAACGCACGAGATACTGCTAGACAGCCACAGATACACCTCACATGTCGACACAATCGTTCGCACACGGCATACAGAGCCAAGCGCAGCGTCTACCGAGACCTCTAGACTTCTATAGCTAAGACATGTACACTGACTAAACAGCGATAACAAACTCTCCTGCATCTCACTCCACTGTAACACTTAGCACTCATTTCGCAGTCGTAGCGGCATGAGCAGCGAGCTCACTGCGTCGAGAGTCTCACTACTCGATACCAACTACACAACATCTCATCTCTCTATCATAGAGGATCACATCACAGGCAAACTCACACTCATCTATGAATCAGTACATAAACACCTCAGTACATCTTAATAGATACAGCTCTTCTCTAACTACTTCTTCTCCTCTCTAGTCGAGGCGTACTCCTGCTGCTTTTAGACACATTAACGAGTCGGGTCTTCATATAAACAACTATCTGTCTGTTTCTTGAAGGCAAGATGTATAAGTCAATGGAACAGGAGAGGTGTGACTAGAGACATGGTAGTAGGAACACAGAGTGGGGGTGTAATAGTGTGTTTTTGATAGGAGAGTGGGCTGGCGATGGGGTATAATAGGTTGAGGCAAGGATAGATCTGGAGGTGGACTCTTCTGACTATGTAGGAGGAGATGTTTAGCATAGGTGTCGATGATTATGATAAGCACGGTGGGTGTCATGTGTAGATCGTCGTGTGATTCACTATCTGTAGACGTGGTATAACAGAGATAGAGATCACATAGAGGAGTGAATCTGAGGACTAGGTGTGTATACACTTGTGCGACTCATGACAAATATGTTATAGCTGTGAAGGCATATTAATTCAACACTTTTGGCACGTGAGATGTGGCTGAACATACAGCACATGACATTGAGTAGATGTGTGTGTCATCTTGACTGGTAGCGCACACACGATCTGTCAAGAAGAATAGTATCAGGATGGTAGCGAGGATCACAAGTCAACAACTGGCGTTGTGGAGGTGATGTGACTGGGGACAATGTACACGTTATAGGACCACTTGACTAGCGACTTGACACTCAATGAGAGCACGATGTAAGTCTCTACATACACAATCATCACGTCATTGAGTTACTGACACTTACACAGACACTGGCGGCGAGTCGCAGTTGAGGAGAGAATCAAGAGGATGTTTTCAACTCACTGAGATTGAATGCGGGAGATATGTGCGCACACACACTGTGCGGTAGGGATGTCGAGAGATTAGTTAAGTAAGACAGTTAGGCGGAGTTTGAGAGTGGGTGTGTTTAGTGCTGGAGTGAGCACACATTCGGAACTCTACTTATGACTTCTACTTGTATGCAGGATGGAACACTGGAGTACTAGACCTTCACTCTCAAGAAAGTGATAAAGATGTACTAAACAAGACAACTTACTGTACTTAGCACCCGCATATACCTTCTGTTCGACATCTTTAAGTAAGTCATTCGATTTTGTACCATCATTTTTCACAGGTTTAGTATTTAAACTAGTATTCTCTTCGCCTTCACTAGTATCTGCATTATTTCCTTCCATTGGTAATGTCGGGAAAAGGTCATCGAGTAACCCATGCATGTCATGTTGATAAATTCCCTCATCCTCTCGTCTATTACCTAAAGGTGCTGCCTCATGAACTTCCCCATGATCTTTCCAATACAAATACCCTCTCTTAAAACCAGAACATATCAGGTGGTCATACACTACTGCTCTTTTAGCGAATAACAGACTTTGACAATCGATGCAGGGACATAAAATAGTCCCATTTTGACTTGATTTCTCAAAAGCAAAGTCTAAAAAATACTCAACACCATTTGTGTATCGTTTACTTGCCCTAGGTGTGGTATACATCCACGATCTATCCATCACGATCAGAATATTGTGCAATAACCTATCAAGATAGGAGAAGGGTCGCCGACGTCCAAGAAGCGACGTGGGTGAAGTTGCAAGAAAGATAGTGGTTAAAAAGCCAATAGCAGAGCGGAAATTTGTGATACTATCAGTATGTGATCATCCGTTTTGTATATCCTGTATGAGAATGTCAGTTAAAACATACACGCTGCTGTGTGGAAGATGAATTTAAAGACACGATCATCTCTTAGATCATCTGATAATCTAAAGAGGAAGCTACATGAAGAGCCTGAATACAATGATTAGCTTATTATATTTGTATATTATCGATTTAGTTATAAATGTAGATGAGTAGCTTATTATTAATTATTCTTTTTATAAATGGGTTAACCATTCATGTTTATATTAATTATTCTTTTTATAAATGTAGACACTTAGGTGCTAAATGAACAAACATGAATTAACCATTCATGTTTATATTGTATAAAACATATACAGAGCATCGGGCTTGAAATTGAAAAGAGGAGGCGGCGAAAAGAAGACCAATATGCCGATCTCTAAACATCATAAACGCACTACAATAGCAACAACTCAGAAGTGCAAATACCTAACGTAATCTAGCGTGACAGTTAAATACGTACATACATACATAAACAGACCTAAAACATAAACATATAGAGCAAGTAACAACTAAAAGAACCTAACGCATCACGTCAACTGCTACTCATCGATTGTGGCTATTCAGAAGTGTGATAACTAATCACAGCTCCACACATACAGTAACAGTTTGTCAAGCTCAACAAGCTAACGCATCTAGCATTAATACATTTATACGATTTTGCCATATCAAATTGAGTTTATGATCTACGATGAGAGTTGATTTGGGGGAAATGGGGAAAGGGTGAGAGTTGAATACATTTATACGATTTTAGTCAAACTTTTTGATTTTGGGAAAATGATATGTGTAATCATTAGGAGTAAATACTTCTAAAATATTAACTACATTATTTAGCGGTCCGAAAACCGAACTGGACCGAAAGCGACTTGCTGAAGACCGGACCGAGATGGTCCGATCCGGGTCGGTCCGGTCCGGTCTTCGATCCGGTCCAACAAAGCATAATTGCCGGTTTTTAGTAAATAGCAGGAGTAAATACTTTTTATTAAATACATTCTAAAATAGATCTGAATAGTTGATAATTTAAAGAGTAGTAAAGTTTTTAACTATCTTGTAAAAACATTTAACTATTTAGTAAAAAGTTTGAAGAGTAAAAGCAAACTTCACTTAAATACATTTAACTTTTAACTATCTTGAAAAAAAACTGAGCCTTGTATTTACATTTTTCAACAAGTACAAATACAAATTAGACTTTTTCAAACATTTTCTTATAATAACTACATTTTTCTCACACTTTAAAAAAAAGTGTGGGTAAAAGTAAGACTATTACTTACACTTTTTAAAAAGTGTTGGTAAAAATAACACTATTACTTACACTCTTTAAAATGTGTGAGTAAAAGTAAGACTATTACTTATACTTTTCAAAAAGTGTGAGCAAAACTATATTTTTGCCCACACTCTAGATAAAGTGTGTGTACAAATTAGACTTTTGCTCACACTTTTTTAAAAGTGTGGGTAATACTAGACTTTTGCTTACATTTTATGTAAAGTGTGGGTAAATAATCACACTTTTGCTCACACTTTTTAAAAAGTGTGAGCAAAACTAAACTAATACTTACATTTTTTGGAAAAGTGTAAGTAAATATGTACTTTCACTTACACTTTTTTTTGTGTCATTAAAAATTGTGTCACTAAATGCTTTTTTTTTTGTAGTGTGTACTATATAGTTAAGAAGCTAAGGTTTGTATAAGCAAAACGTAAGAGGACGCGTCATCTCTCGTCTTTCTTTTAATGACATATTTATATCAGAACTAGCGAATTGAAATTCTAGATTAATTACAAAGAGAGACGAGGAAACATGTTTTGTCGTAAGACTAGACATAGTGGAGGAGGCCACTCGTGCGTTTGTTTCATGGAAACTATTTCACATGTGGTGGAGCCAAAAAAGTGAGCAATTAGTGTTGCAGTATACCAGCGTGGGAGTGAATTGTGTGTTTGTACACGTTTTTGTGTGTTTGTTCGTATTTTGTGGGTATAGTTAAATGGTAAGGGTGAATGATTGTTACGATGGTAAAGACGAGGAGGAAATGCGACGCGACGACGACAATGAAAAAATAATCGTTATGTCCCGGTCAAATAGAAACTATAGAAAATGAGTTGGGTTTGCTTATGGATAATTATAAGACTTGACATGTACATTAAGGAAAATGATATTTCCTTCTATTTAATATGCCTACATATCCTTCTATTCACAGGACCTGACAAGTGTCTGACGGTTTGGATGCGGAGAAATAATGAGTGAAGAAAAACATAAAATATTATTATGTGTGTAGAAAGATATGTATGAATATATTGTAAGATGATATAACAAAACTCGTAAATTAAACGACTTCCATGGAATTCAACTTCTAAACCATCACTTTGGTTCCAATCTTGTTTGCAAACCATGCATACAGCATACGTAAGACATTGATTGAGAAGAGTTACAATTATTGTAGGCGCTAAAAGAATTATTGTTTTCAACTATCAACATTCAACCTATGTCGTATATGTTTTAATTTGTGGGCCTGCGCCAGAAATTTATGTTATCTTGTGTAGCGGTAACTTTTTTTAATGCGGTATTAACTGCGCACGGACAAAATTATACCTTCAGTTAAATCATCATTATGATTTCTCAGTTTCTACAGTATCTTGCTTTTTGGTGAATTACATATATAAAGTGGTTGTATTCATGATTGATTGAAAATAGTTTTCCTTCCTGTCCATATTTCAATTGATATAAGAGTAATATATTACTTGTGAGAAACTCAGAAATATAGAGTAATTAATAACAGAAATTTTTAACTTTTGCTCGGACTTCAATTTAGCCACGACAAACGACGTAGCTAAAGGTGGCATAAGCCCCAATTTTTTCAACTCAGATTTTTTGTCAAATGCTGACCGGGAGGTGGGAGTGGTCATGCCAAGGCTTCGTGCCAAGCTATGGCGCGAGATTGAGTCATGCCGCACCACTTCGTGGTTCGCGCCAAACTCTCTCGCGCCGTGGCTAACAGCCCACGAAAAAGTTTTTTTTTTGTTTTGAAAAAGTAGCCATTTGGAGCCGTTGAGGGGGAGCGGGGTTTTGAAAAAAATACCCCCAAAACCCTATTTTTACCCCTTTAAAAATCCTATAAATACCCTCTTTATATTTTATAACTTCACACACAATTTCTATACCAATTCTCTCATCTTTCACTCAAAAAAATGAATCCCAACCCGAATTAGATTTCCGGTATGCTTACCGACCCAACCAACCAAATTTCGGGGTCGTCTTCGAATCCGAGCGGTTCCACTCAACCTTCATTCACCCAAATGCCTTACTATCTAAATTTCCAACCTCAATATTCTAATCAAGAAGAACAAATGTTGTTTCACCAACTTAAAATGCAAATGCAAATGAACAAACAACAACAATCAAACTAATTCACCACTTCCCAACCATATTCCGAGCAACAATCTCACCACCTAGTTAACGAAACCGAAGAAGAAGAAGAGGAACCGCTTCCAACCCCGACGTCGAAGCCTAACCGCGGTCGTAAGAAGTCGGTAAAAAAAAACAAAGGAAAAGATGTGGAAGTTGAGAAAGAAACCAAAGAAGGACGAATCACATGCGTACCCACCGAGAGTTGCTTTTGGCGAAAAGTTTTCATCAAATTTTCGGGATTCCCAAAATACCGGGTGTGATCAAAAGTTGGCGACTTTTTGGTACAAAATCCTAGATGTGTACAATAAAGAAGCTAACAAAAAAGGCTTCCAAGAGCGTACAAAGAACATGTTGACGGGCAAGTGGACTCCAATGAATGTTGCGGTTATGAAGTTTAACCAATTGTATGAGGAAACGCTTGCTCATTGTGGGGAGAACGATGAGAACCATATGGCGAGGGTGCTCCAATTGTATGAAACCATCGTCAGGGGTGAGTTTAAGCACCAGAGTGCTTGGAATTTTTTCAAAGATATGCACAAGTGGAAAAACCCTTAATCGACTTTGCAACGAAGAAGTCGTCTTCGGGGTACCGACAAGGAACCAGACCATTTTGGAGATGATGAGTTGCCTCGGCCACCCGGGTTGCAACGAATTGCTAAAAGTCAACGTTTCGGTTCTAACTCGACCGCTAGCTCCGGTTCTAACCCGGTCGCTTATCAAGAGTTTATGGCGGAACAATACGACTTAGACCTCAAGGCTAAAATGCAAGTGCTCTCGCAAGAGAGCGAAGATCGAAGACGGTTGATTCAAGCTCAAAAGGTTGCGGAGGACATGAAAGTTCTCCAAATCGACACAAGCGGGATGGATCCGACCTACGCCGCTATCATCAACGCCCAAAAGGAACGAATCCGAGCCGAATATCTACCACCAAACTAGTCGACCGACGCCGTTAAATTTATGTTTTTTAAATTATGTCTTTTAATTTATGCATTTTAATTTATGTCTTTTAATTTATGTATTTTTTTAATGTAATGTTTTAATTTTAATGAATTTTATTTTAGTTATAATAAGTTTATTTAAATAATAGTTAATTAAAAAAAATTAAAAAAAATAGTTTGGCATCAGAAATTCTGGTGTCATGCCGCTGAATTCTGGTGCCATAGCAATTCTGGTGCCAAACTCCATTTTGCTGACGTGACACCACTTTTTCTCTATGGCACGAGGAGTTTGGCACGACCGCTCCCCTTGCTAAAGACACGTTTCATCGCTAATATTTTTTCAACTTACTAAAATATCTTCTTTTTTTATTATATATGCTTAAAACAAATCTGTTTAGCGACGACATGTGTCGTCATTAAACCATTAACAAAATTAAATTAAATTAGTTTTATTAAAAAAATTAATAATGATTATTTTGAATGGTTTATTCATTTAGCGATGACATGGTCGCGCTAATAGTTAAAAACATTTAAATATATCTTTAAATTTATATATTATTTTTAAAATTTAATTCTAAAAATATATAAATTAATTAATTGATAAAATCAATACTTTACTATTTATCAAAATTATTTGGGTAGTTAATATACGTTTAAGCTGTAATGGTAGTTAATTATGCATCACTGATACTTTCGTAGAACAAATACTTGAAAAATATATACGAATAACTAAAACATACGTATGTGCGCTCTCGACATTATCAATGAAATACAAGTTATTCGTATGAGTAGTATGTGGTTCGGGCACCTAGATAACGGGTCATGGTTAATATTCATCAATTAACATTCATCTAGTTAACATTCAAATGTGCACCCTCAATACTATCAATAAAATGCAAGTTATTCGTACGAGTAGCGTGGCTTGATGATAAGGGGTATTTTGGTACAGGCACATGGATCGTAAGTCATGGTTAACATTCATTAGTTAATTAATAAAATCTTATCACAATAAGGATTTAAAAGAGGGACGCTCGATAAGAACTTATCAAAAGAATAACCCTACGATAATCTCACACTTTTCAACTTTCAGTTCACCATTAAAGAATTTGAACCATTCATCGATCCATATAAACAATATAGCCACTCAAATAATTAACTAAAGAATACGAATTACATTGAAATTGATAAACGTTTTAACATCAACACATTCAAATAAACATACAATTTACTACTCCACACGAAGGTTTTCCATATCATTTAAAATCACTTGACGTATTGCAGCTGACTGACATGCGTGGTCTTCGGGATGCCTTTCCATATCTAGTCTTACCTCTAGTATCTTTATCTTCATAGCCAAGAGCTTGCAATTTGAGCCAAATGTGTTCCCAATACTTGGTGCAGATCTAGAAGGTCTTGTAGAAGATCTTACACCTGAAGAAGAACTTGGAGGAATTGAAGGTCCTAGAGAAGAACTAAGACGGAGCCGAAACTCATCCTTCCATATAAAATATCCACATCCATAATCTTTTAGTGTTGACTGTTACAACGTAAGAAAATCATAAGAAATGTCTTTTTAACAACCAAATTATTTATATATTACATAAATAAAAAACTTTTGACTGTTCGCCTTTGAATGAGGACATGCATAGTAAAGTCTTCCATGACTATGAGGTTGATGAGATTTTCTCAGCACTACAAATGCTTCTCCACAACGATCCTTAAAACTTTCATATGACTCCATCTTCATAAGCCACAAAACCAGGTGGTGGTGGGTGAGGGGGTGGCGAATGTGGTGGTGTGAGGATAAGAGTTGACCAGATCTGCTTTTATGGTGAAAAAATGAGAGCTTTTAGTGACGACCTATAGCGACTACATGTTGTCGCTATAGGTTTTGGTCAAAGTCAATAAAGTTTTGGTCAACGTCAACAAACATCTCATGAATATTAATATCATCTCGACTCATCCATTCAACATATTATGTATATCAATATCATCTCAACTCATCCGTTTAACATATCTTGTATATCAATATCATCTCGACTCATCCGTTTAACATATCATGTATATCAATATCATCTCGACTCATCCGTTTAACATATCTTGTATATCAATATCAACTCGACTCATCCGTATAACATCTCATGTTTATCAATGAGGATTTCCACCCGCTCGTTTTCGCGGAACGCTTGTATACGATAGTGTTGCGGTCGTTAGAAGAAGAATTTTTTTTATAAACTAACGTCGGCTTTCGTGCATTAATTGTGGTTGTCATGGTAACTTAGATACAACGTTGGCTAGAAAAAAAGAGAAAATAATTGTTTTCAGATTATCGAATGGCTTGTTCATATAAGCAAGATACATTCAAAGCTATAGAAAAAGAGAAAATCATTTTTATTTCTTCATCCGAGCAAGATACATATAAAGCTAAAAAAAGAAATTATTCTTTTCTTTGCTTGAGTTCTTGTTGCTTTGCTATTCCATCGACTTAATCTTCTAGGAAATGTGGTGGTGTTAGTATTCCTAAAAGAGAGAGAAAATCGAGTAGTAAAAATTGGCATTAGTAAAAAAGTGACGCAAGCATACCTACAATAGTGATTCAAATTCCATGATGGATCACCAAATCAAATTAACTTACCGTATTAGATAAGAAATAAGTTAAATGAGAACCTAATTATAAAGAAACATGTGTATTTTTACCTTTTGCTAAGAAGTTTATGTAAACTATATTTTTTGTTGATTCTGGTGGCTTATTTGTTTGTTGGTTGATAAGTATTTTTAGCCTATAAGTTGATGTTGCTCTGGATAATGCAACGTAGAACTATCCGTGCTCGAATATCGGTTCCGAAAAATAGACTATAATCTTATTTAGATATTCACCTTGGCTCTTGTTTATCTTCATTGCATAACAAACTTTGATCAGGTATTGTTTTATTCTGAAAATAAATGGCAGGTTAGGGTCTTTGTTTTGAAGAGGCATTCTTGGGATAAAAATTTCTTCTCCAACACTTGTTCTCGTGATAATCTCCATCTGAATGAGTTTGGAAAATAAATGTATCACGATCATCTAGGGGAGGCAATTCCTGAAACGACATAAAAACACGACCCGAGACGGACACAAAAATAAACGGGTTAGGTTCAAGGCTAAACAAGTTCGGGTCGGAATTAGGTTGACACAACTGACCTGTTTAATATATAGGTTAAGTTTGGGTTGCGATTCTCTACCCGATTATTACCCATCAACCCATTTAAAAATCGATTAAAAGATATTAAATATTAAAAGTTATGTGTTTAAATTCATTATGATATGACACAACTATTTTTTATCTCTCTATCTTATGATATATATCATTTTTTGAAATATTTGATAATGGTTTATACTAATATTAAAATATTTTATCGTGTTGCTATTATATTAATAACATACAACTTACTATATTCGATATTCAAATCATAAATAGGTTGACACGGGTAACTTGTTTAACAAATAGGTGAGGTTTGGGTTGAACGTCTCGACATGATTAACTAAACATGTCAGGTTTGGGTTGAGATTTTTGAGCCCACTAAACCGAACCCGACAACCTAGACACGACCCAAATTGCCACCCCTACTATCAATCTTATACCATTGCATAACCCACCCTCCAAGTTAACATTTCACAGCAGCATGACCGGTGCTTTATCTTTAAGTTCAAGTCGATGCGGCGAGAGGCCTGAGAATTTAATCAGGTTTAAATATGCCATCAAATACAACAGTTTTGTTTCACCTCCATCTTTTGTAACAGGGATTGCCTCGTTTGAGCACACGCAAACTGTGTTTTCTCCTTTAATCATTCCCAAAACATGTGTATTTATAATGTCCTTTGTCTCGTTCTTTGGACAAACTGTTGCTTTTTGCTACAAGCCTTCGATAGTCAGGGCTTGTAATGTGCCTTAGTCATAAATGAAGTCAATAAGTTTATATATGTCATCTTCATTATCTGGAATAAAATATCTTGTAGGAATATCGAACCAAGACGTGTTATGGCCATCAGCTTCATTGGGATCTCTAATTTCATGATCTCCTATGTCAAGCAACCACGAATAGAATGTGTGTGTCAGATTCTGATCGTCTTTATTAAGTTTTGATTGCAACAGCCTTATGTTTTCCTTAAGCCGTATCTCTTAAACTGTGACCATAGCTTTGACTCCGCAATAGAAGACGATATTATTTTTGGTTTTGACGCGCCTTTTTTACATGATGAGTTTGGCGGAATTCCCTTCCCAACATAACTGATTTGCCTCTGAAAAAATGTCAAGAGCATCGAGGACGTCTCTAAGGGTTCTATCTAGTGTTTCAAAGCACCTATGGTCATTCATCAGGGCTTCGTCCTATATTATCATATGAGTCTGAGCTAATAGGTTTCACATATGGGTATTTTTTTAATCTTACATATCAACTCATATGTTAGTTCTAGCGGAAGTTTGAATCACGAATGCGCGGTTCGACTTGACGGGAGAAACAACGAAGCAATATTTGAGGATGCCACCACTAAAATAATTTTATCTTTTGAACGAAGGCCACTAATTATCGTTTTCAAAAGGAATGTTTTTCATGTGCCTCCATGACCATATATGACTATTATCTTTTGTAGTTCAGATGCAGAAGCGTTTATAATGAGATCATATATCTTTTTTTGATTAAAATTCAGCTTTGTTATAGAAACCCTATTTTCTTCCATCAATAGGTCTCGCTTGTAGTTTTTCACCTCCATTAAGAGTCTATTTTTTAAGTCGTCAAGCAAATCTGGCGGGAGCAAGGGTAAACCAAAATATGTAACTGATTTTGAACAACCGTTTAGTATGACTTCTAGTTCATATAATACACATCCTTTTAGATCAGGATGATTGATGTGGATGTTTTGAATATTAAGTAATTTAGACACTCTTATGGGGATGTCATCAGCCATTTTACGCCAAAACGTCTCCTATAATTCGACAGAACCTGTCACTTCACAATAAATAATAATATGAGAAAACAGGGACCTTAATTCTGATAAGATTGTTGAAACCGATGTTTCTTTAAGGGGATTTCCCATTTCTTTGTCATCTTCAAGCAAACCTAGCGCCTCACATACAGCATGGTTGTGGGTAAAATTCTCTTGTTGACAGTATGAATGTCCTAAAATGATTTGCATCCTTTCTAGATGGCAGAGAAGCATTCTAAGGTAAAATGGTTCCCCCAAACTTGCATGTACATATGCTAATCATCCAATGGACGATTTATTTTTTTGTTTCTTTTTTTGCTAGGTTTTTGAATCCACATACCATACAAACTCCGATGGAAACTCTAAACATGTGAGATGGATACCTACACTGTAAGAATCATTACAAGCTAACCATTCAACTATTATTGTCTGTTTCTGCTCATCGTTGTTCATAATAGCTTTTAACTGGTCGTTGGCTATAACTTTGATCGGTTGCATGTCTTTATGATGTATAGCCAGGATTTAAACTACAGGCTCCTTGGCATGTATGTCAAAATTAAGTATTCTCTAGCATGATTCATGGGGACAAATATATCGCTCGTCGATGAAATTCTTAATCTCATTAACTTTTACTTATGGTTGGATCGTTAAAGCGGATGGTTCACCAACTAGGCTCGTAATTGCGCAAGAATTCGATACGTCCCTTCTGAAATGTACTTGAATGGATACTTGATTAACATGCTTCATCCACAATATTCAACGTTTATGTGAGCATCAAATGCAAGACACAGGGCACGGTTGTGTGGGACTATGTAACTGTTGTCTAATCTCACTTGATGTTTATTTGCATATATGGCCATAGTCATTCTCTGGTAAGGCACGTAGCCATCTTTATCGAAAAAGGTCTTGTTGTTGTATTTTTCAATAATTTTTGCTACAGGCTCCTTCTGTCATGAAAATAACACTCGAATTAGCCAACCCATAATGCCCATGCATCATCAATTTTGACACGACTTTATACACTTATGGATCAATTGTCAGATCCGGCAACTCGACGGAATGTATTGATCAACGTCTTTACAAACCTTTATCTTCTCATTTGTGTCTACCCATAACAGTGTATGACAATGCCGACCATGTTTTTGGAATTCTATCGTATACAGAACTGCGATATAAAAATCAATTTGTGCGGATAAAAGTGAAACAAGTGGATGAAAGTGAAACAAGCGTTAGATGTATGCCGTATTCGGCAAACACATATGTATCTTAAGCACCTATTCTAACAGACAGTCCTAGATAATCTTAATATAAAACATTAGAGCTTGGTAATTAGAGCCATTAACTGTTTTTTGAATCTGTTTGTTCCTACACATCGAAAGTAAAATACAACATATAAAGATGATGTTGATCCCACTTCAATAGAACGAATTCCTTAAGATTGTTTAAGGTTTATTTATATTAGATAAATCTAACACAACTATAGTAGAAACTATTTTTGAATATATTAAAGATTATGCGGAATCTAATCTTTAATATTAAGAAGAATTATCAATGAAACAGTAATTCAATGAACATACAATTCAACAAATAAGCTCCAATATTATTAATGATAATAATACGAATACTCTCAAAGTATTAGGGTTACAAAGACCTTGAAGCTATGAATTATACGTCTAATAATACTTCAAAAGATTGATAAAAGATATCAAACTCTATGCCCTAGGACCTCCTTTTATACACCAAGGAGCCCTAGTCGGCTTACAATACTTTCCTAAGTATCCATAATCTTTTCTATAAACAAATAACTTAATACATATCATATAAGCAGTACTAACTAATCAAACAGTACTAACTTATTCTCAGCAGCATTAACTTCATCTCTGAGCAGTCTTAACCTTGAGCAGTACTAACATTCACTAGCAGTAGTAACTTTGTACTAGCAGTAGTAAACACTTAGCATATTTTCACTAGCAGTACTAATATTCACTAGCAGTAGTAACTGTGTACTAGCAGTAGTAAACACTTAGCATATTTTCTTTGAAGTTCATGAGCAGCACTAAATCCAGCTGAGCAGCATTAACACAAACATGAGCAGCAGTAATTCAAACAACATCAAGAAGACTTTTAATCCCAACAATCCTCCCCTAAACTTGATATTCTTCTTCAAAATCATCAAGTTTCTTCATTTAAAGCTTCATCAACACCAGGAGGATGCTTCCAAACACTTCTTAATTCATGATGAATTTAAGAAGCTGATAAGCCATTTCACTTTCATAATCAATTATAAGCTTCTTTTCCAACATCATTAAAAGTGTAAGTGGTGCAAGGGGATACTTCTTCTCTACCAACATATAAATCTGCACATGTTGCATCATCAAGGAATGTACTCTACAGGAGTCATACAGCTTCCAATCCAACACTTTGTATTCTTGTTGATTCCTCCATACTTCATCTTCTACATGTGGTTCAAACATTGTTTTCAAATCACCCCATAACAACAAATCCAAGTCTTCCACTGGTCTTGTTGACTCATATTTAGCTTTTACCAACTTGTACAAATCTTCCAAATCTTCCCTGTCAAAACTTTTAAGCATTTGACTAAAGATCATGTACATTTGAGACTTTCCATCAGCTCTCATTATTTGATAATAGCTTTTTCTTCCTTCTTTATAAATCTTCCAGCCAACAATACTTGGAGACTTAACAGCCAAAGGTATAGCATCAATTGCTACTTCTTCTTCATCTGGAATGATTTCCATTAACTGTTTAAGCTCTGCTGTTTCTTTGTCATCTTCCACCTTTTGCTTCTTTGTAATCTCTTGTATCAGCTCTATTCCTACTCTCTTTTCTTTGCCTTTCACCAACTCTGTTCTAAAGTTTTCAAATGTATTTACCCTTTTTAATGCTCTGTCAAACATCTCTTAGATAGAATCAAACTCTTTCAACTTCAAATCTTTGAGCTTGTATCCTTCCATGTTCTTTACGTAAGTACACATTATCTTTCTCTGTTGAGCTTTTGTTGGTGGTTTGTTTCTTTTCTCTTATGCTCTTTTAGCTACAAAATGCTTTCTTCTTTTCTCTAAGAGTTGTTGAAATAATGTAGCCTTTTCTTCAATAGACAACTTTTCTTGTTCTTATGCTTGCATTCTTTCAGCCAATTCATGATCAACATCAATCTTTGCCTGTATATCATCCCATGTTTCAATCAAGGCAATATTGACTTCTTCTTTTTTAGCTTTCTCTCTTGCAAGTTTTTCTTCTTCATCAAATCCAGCTTGTAAATTTAAAGCAGTTTCTTCATCAAGCCTGATTTGATTTTTCTTGTTTATAGGCTTTACGGGTTCTATCAATATCCCTTTACCTTTCCTGTGATTGTTGTGAAGATAGTTGTAAAAATATTTTTGTTGTAGATTCACTTAGCTCTTGTATAACAACCCGTTTCTTCTTGGGTTTTGTACTTTTAATTTCTTCAAGTGCTTGAGCCAAAATAATATCATCAACAGTTTTAATTGTAGCAGTAGTTGTTGTAGCATCACTAAAAGTTGTTGCAACACCAACAATACTAACTATATCACCAGCAGCACTAACTTGAGCAACATCAACAATTAGCTTAGCAGTGTTAATAACTTCAACTACTTCTTCAACAACATTTTGTTCTGCAACAAACACCTCCTCACCAGCAGAAACATTCACATCATGAACACTAACCAGGGTAATTTCTTCATCTGCATCAATAGCATCAATCCTCTACTATTTGGATGCAGCCTTACCCAAACTTTCTTCATTATCATAGGATTCTACCCTAGCAGTCAAACAAACTTTGTATAATCTCTTCAGCCTATGAGTTCTTGACCTATCTTTCTTTTCAAGCTTCTTGGCCCTTCTTTTCAAACTAGCAATCTCATTATGTTGAGTGGTCTTTGTCTTCTCCAAATCAAGAACCCGGTTTTGTAAAGTGGTACATTGCCATCAATTCATCAAGTTTAAGTCTCTCCTCATCACTTCGAAGTGTGTTACCTCTTGCGAGCAGTGAATCATTGGACTGTTTAGATACACTCTCAAACCTAGTTTGAGCAATAGTATCCCCCATGGTTTCTTAGCACCAGGGACCACCACCTGAATTAGTTCCTTTGGAACTAGATTCATTAGGTTTTGCCTTGGATTAGGTCTTATTTATGTTACCACTGTCCTGCTCTGCTTCTAAGCTAGAAGCAGTAGTGGTAGCCCTCACCAAACTGTAACAGACTCAAAATGGCAAAAATATACTTGTTTTTGTGTTTTGTGTGTGCAGGTACGGATAAGACAAAAATCACAATAAAACCGTCAAAAACGGGCAAACACGGACACAAGAACAGAAAGAGTGTACAAGAGCCAGCCAAAGTCAAAAAGTCAAACCCTCAGTCAACTATGAGTCAACAAAAGTTAACCACTAAAAGACAAAAATCCCAATGTTACCCAAACAATCCCTCAAAGTTCAAAGGTTTCACAAATGGTCCCTAAGCCTTAATGGGCCAAAACCTATTAAAACCATACCCGGATCCAAAGCCCAAAACCTAAAAGCCCATTACCCTTTTATAAAACTCCAGGGACCAAAGATGCCAAAGATGAAAGATGTAATACACTTGGATGTGTATTACATTTACACTTCACAAAGACAAGGACCATTCCTGCCATAGTCCCAAACTTCTCACCCCCGTTTACCATTTTCAGTTAAAAAAGAAAAAATGGCGCGAAATATTGTTTTTACTGTTCATCGTCTCTCCCATTTAACCCCAGGGTTAAATCAAAGGGCAAACGTAAATTAAAGGGCAAGAAGGACAATTCAGATGGCTTAGAACACGCTGGCAGAGTCAAAACGTCATCTAATGCACCCTATTGGCCAATACCAAAGGAATGCCACGTGGACACGAAGGAAGCACAAGGGGATGATAGATTTTACACTGAATGTACTCAGAGAGAAAGCACAAATGTCTCAATCACGGATTGCCACGCTGGCAATCCGTGTGAGACTAATCTTGATCAAACGGCTCAAGATGATTCTCCAATGATTGAAATAATGAAGGGTACGGATTGAGAGGAGCATGTAGAGCAAGGAAAGGCTAGAAGGTTCTCTACAAGGCTATAAATAGCTCACACCTCTCACACACACATGCACGTAGGAAATAGTTTTAATTTTAGATTTTTAGCTTAAAATTAGCTTATGTAATTTTCATTTAAAATTTCCTTTTCAATATTGTAATGAAGTTTTTATATTAATGAAATTGTGATTTTACTTTTAAATAATCTGTCAAAAGTTTCTTTACTTTACTTATAAGCTCTCAATAAGCCAAAATGTTAAGCTATAATTTCATAAGCTCATTATAGCTCTCTCAAGTCTATAAGCTTGAGATTTAGCTTAATCTAGTCTTAATCATAACTTTAAACTCTAAATCAGATTTAAACCTTTGGGCTAAAAATTGGATCTTTTGGGACTATTTGAATGTGGCCAATCATGGAGGGCTCACCAAGGACTCTTACTGGCTTATCCTTGGATAAGCCAGAGCTGTTGATAAGCTCAATTGAGCCTAAGCTTCTGTTGAGCTGAAGCTTCAAGTAAGTTTCCACTTAATTTCCTTGTTTTCCATTATTTAGCTTAAATATTGCTTATTTGTGCTTTTTATTGTTAAATTGTGCTTATGAATTATGTTTGATTATCTGTTTTTAGTTATAGTATATTAGATCATATTATTTCATTTATGTCTTAAAAACTCTAAAAAACCTAAACAAAAGTTAGCATAGTTATAGATATCTGATTCTAGCTTATTTAGTTAATGATTTGTGTTTGATAAGCTTGTTATAAGCTAGTGGTTATCTGGTATCAAGGTTTTATAAGCTAGTCTTCAAATTACTAAGCTCTTTAAAACCTGTCAAAACATAAAGGAGTGTTTGGAATAGTCTAGTTTTGACCTTAAAAGTCAAAGGTATTTGATAAAAGTTTTTGATCCAATTTTGATTTAGTCTAAAATGGATAGTTTAGTGATTTTCTAAAGTTAGTTTTCAAAATTTAAAAGTTTAAGCTCATTTTAGTTGTTCCTGCACCAGGGGAGCTTTTTACTTTTCCTTTGATTGAGAAAATTGGAACCAAGCTTTCTAGGCTTGGTTTGTGTTTGAATTGTGATCATACACATTCAATAGGAGTGTGTAGTGTAGGTTTTACCATTTTGGTAACCTGCACATTTAGTTGAGCTATTTGGTCAATTGCTTTAGCAGTAGTAACCTTAGTTACTACTGCTGACTTTTTTGCCTAATTTCAACTAGTAATTGTAGGAATTAGTAGCTTAAATTCAAGTAGCTTATAGGATAGACATAGCTTAATATAGTTTAGGTTTTGATTTGCATTTTCTAGCTTAAACACTTAGGTTAATTCAGCTTAGAAAGTCATAAAAAATCCAAAAAGACCAAAATCAGTAGCACTTAGATTTTAGTTTTTTTAAATCTGAATTTCTAGCTTATAGGTTTAGGTTTTATGCATTAGAAAAATAGCTTATAAGTTGATTGTTAAGTGTTCATAAGCTCAGCTCATGTCTTGGCTTATTGAGCATTTGAGCTTAGCTTAATTTTGAGCTTTTAGAATTTAGTTCTGAGTCTGCCATTTTGATCTTTAGATTCAATAGTCTTTTAGTGTTTTCAGTAAAGATAGCTTGTCATATTTAGCTCATTAGCTTTTTAATATAGCTTTTAGATTTGCATTTGAGCTTAAAATGAATTGTGTGCAAGTGTTTTAGTCAAAATAAGCCTTTAAGCCCTCAAAAGGGTACTATCTGAGACAACAACCTTCATAAGCTCTTTTAGAGCTTATCTTTGAGATTTAGCTAGTAGTCCTTTCATCATAAGCTACCTGGAACATCTTTTGGATTTAAATTTAAGCTTATATTGAGCTTTGAGCAAGCTTTTTAGTGTTAACAAGCAAAAGTGAGCTCTAAAGCTCACTTTCTGAATTCGTAGTAATAAGCTGTTTATTAGCTTATTTAGAGCTTTTCATAAAAAACTTCTTTTATTAAAATTGCTTATTTTAAGTTGCTTAACAACTTTTGTTTTATAAGTTTTTCGAAATTTAAAAAAAAAGAAGGGGAAACCAAGGAGGTCAGGGGCGAGTCGGGCTCGAACCCCCGACCTCGACCTAGTCTCAACCCTTTCATACACACACTCTTACCGCTGTGCCCTTGGGACTTTTTCATAAGACCCTTGCACAATCAATCTTTTATACTCATTTTGGCCTTATAAGCCAAATAAGCTGTCAAGCTTATTTCGTGGCTTATTTTATAAGCTACGACTTCGGGCTTATTTTTCCTGGAATTCAAATAGTATAAGCGATTTTCCTAAATTTTTCTAGAATTTTTACTATCCGTTTAGTATTTTTAATCTTTTATTTTCATTAAAAACTTTAAAAAATCATAAAAAATAGAAAAGTAATCAGAAAAATAAAAATCTTTTTTAGAAAATTTTCTTTTATCATAAAGTTTATAGGAACATTAGTTTTACTTTCGTAGGGTCTAATTTGCAAAAATTCATTTTTTAAAGAACGGGATTTGTTCCCGTTCTCGGTTTTCAAGTTTTAATGCTCGTTTTAACTTCGTTTTCGTTCTAGTTTTATTTAAACTTTGTTTTTAGTCAATTATAATACATTTAAAAGAAAAAAATAAATTAGGTTTAATTTTAAGGATTTTAGGTTTTTGGCCTTAGTTTAAGTGTCCCGTTTCGCGTTTATAGTTAAATGTTAGTTTCTAATTATTTGTCTATTTGCTTAATTTTTAGAATTTGTTTATTTTAAGTCTTTTTAGTAGTTAATCAAATCAATCTTTGTTTCTAATTCAAATCATTGTCCGAACAATATTCGAGGTTTCAATTGTACAAATCGTTGGAGGATAACGACCCGGGGCTCATACTTCCCGGTTATAATATAATAAAGCTGCAATCACAATCCTGCTCTGCTTCTAAGCTAGAAGCAGTGGTGGCAGCCCTCACCAAACTATCACCAAACTCCTTATGGACAACCTCATCTGCAACATTTTCAATAGGATCACTAAACTGAGGTACCTTAGTGTTCTCTCTTTTAGGCTTTCTTTTTAGTGTGAGAGGGTGCAATATATATTTTCTCATGAGTTGACATCCCATCAAGTTGTTGGTCCAAAAATACTTATACAAACCTTGGATACATCAAAAATTTTCCAAACAAATTATCCAAGTTTCTAATCATACATTCAAAAATGAATTTTGAAAAATTAAATTTCTGATTTGTAGCTAAGCAGATAATGGCCGATGCCATAGTACTACTAAACTCATTCCAGGTAGTAGTCTTTGGATTTAAACACTGTAAAATAGTATGAATTAGAAATTTCCATTGTAGGGAAAAGAATAGTTTATATAAAGTTAGTTTTTGTGAAATTTTCTCATACCCCATCAATGTAAGTTGTTCAAAAATGGTAGAGTTTGGTAAACAATCTACACCTTCCTCATCTGCTAGCTGAAGATCGCTTCTAACAGAGGATTTAGTGATAATTATCTTCTTGCCATCAACTAGGGCATGTAATTGTTCTTCCCCATTGATAGTTTTGGCATTGACAGTAGACCAGAACTGTTCAATGCAAGAAATATATATAGTGAGATTAATCGTTAATGCATACCTTATAAGGTGTGCATTCAAAAAATCCACAATTTGTTCAAACCCATTACTCTCTGTAGGTTTAGATAAAAATGCGACCATATTATGAGTATTTGCAAATTTTAAAGTCGCCATTTGTGTTAGGTTTTGATAATGGATGATAAAATTGAGTTAGGGTTTGTAATTGAAGAGTATTTGAAAAATTGAAATCGATTAATTGATTAATTGATTGATTGAAATCAATTTAATCAAAGTATTTATGGAAAATACCCTTAACAACCCAGCAGTAGTAAGTTATGCCTAGCAGCATTAACTTTATGCCTAGCAGCATTAACTTTGAGTCTCCAATATTAACTTCAATTCCATTCCAAACAGTTTTCCCATCATCAATCTAACACTTTTCTTTGCTTTTCCTGCAAAATGTTAGCCCAAAAACCAAGAAAACACAAGCCATAGCAATTTTCACAATTATCATAGTATTAATTATACCTAGCAGTATTAAGTATAACTAACAGTAGAAACTCAACAGTGTTAAGTATAACCAGCAGTACTAATTATACTTAACAGCAGAAACTTTTGATGACATAAATAACAATACTAATTTATACAAAACTCTACAAAAACATAAAGAGATAAAAGACTTTAAAGATTTAGCATTTTAATACTAATTAGAATGAGTCGACTAGAGAAATCGATTAGTGAGATGAAAGCGTTAGTTGTCACAACTCCTGCTACCGTCAAAGCATGGAATACCTCTTTCAATCATTTTAGCTTATAGGATAGACATAACTTGCAAGAATGTACCTAAAGGAGGTTGTCACGAGGCATGGAATACCTCTTTCAATCATTTTTTATCGCAAACCCAAGGTTCGCATCTAATTTCTAGAGGTCAACTCTAGAATGCTTTTGGGGTATCTAGTTGGATTTGAGTTACCGCGTACCATCCACAACCGTGGGCAAAGCGAGAGGACTTATTTCAAACTCTCAGGATTGTTGCGTGCTTGTGCAATCGTCTTTGTAAAGGGTTGGGTTAACCATTTGCCATTAGTCGAGTTCTCATATAACAATAGCTATCACGCTAGCATCAAGGCTGCACCATTTGAAGCACTTTACGGTCGAAAGTGTCGTTCACCTGTGTGTTGGGCCAAGGTTGGACAAGTTTAACTCACTGGAGTGGACTTAGTTCAGGAAACAACTGAGAAGATCGTTCAGATCAAGCAGAGAATGCAAGCCGCTCACGATCGACAAAAGAGTTACGCGGATCTAAAGCGTAAACAGATGGAATTCAAAGTCGAGGAAAAATTTATGCTTAAGGTTTCTCCTTGGAAATGGGTCGTACGTTTTGGCAAACAGGAGAAGTTAAACCATTAGGTATGTTGACCTTTCAAGGTGTAGAAAAGGTGGAAGAGGTTTCTTACAAGATGTGCTTCACAGAAATGTGATCAGGAGTTCACAATACCATTTTCATGTATACAACCTGAAAAAGTGTTATGCAACGAACATTAGCCGTTCGTTGGATGGACTTATTGAAGACAAGATTCAGTTTGTTCCAGGGAACCCGTCGAGATATCTATTAGTCCATGAAGTTAAACGGTTGAAGCGAAGCCGCATCCCATTAGTCAAGGTTCTATGAACTCTAGGAGAGGTCCTGAGTTCACTTGGGAACGTGAAGACCAATTCCGGAAGAAATATCCACACCTCTTCACAAAGACCGCACCGTCGTCAAGTGCCGCGTCTTAAGCCTTGAGGACAAGGCTCACTTAACGGGGGGAGACTATAACACCCCGTGTTTTAGGGTCATTTACGACGTCAATAAATTCACTATGTATTTTTAGTATTGTACGCGTTTGCTTTTAATCGTAATCGTTAAGTTAAATCGCGTAAGCTAAAAATGATCATTCAATGTAAACGGGCATCAAACAATTAAATGTTTACATCAAGCAAGTGTTAAGTAATTATTTTGAGGATAATTATTAACTTTGTTTATTTTATTTTTATTGGTTACGTAAATTGTTTACGTTTCGCGATAAAATTACGTTTAGGCATACCCGGAACCCCCATAATTAATCTACGCTTCAACAAATACTTATTTTTACATCCAACACTCAAAGTTTTATTAAACTTTACCCAAGTTAATATTATTAGTCACTTTGTACATAAAATAAATAAGCTAGAACTTATACACTTCAAATATACACTTTATGTTAAAAACTACAACTTGTAGCCTTTATATTATACAATATATTTTGTATAAAATCAAAATAAAATATGTACTCCCTCCCCACTCATATATTTCGGCTGAAATATATGTCCCAAAGGGACATATAGCTCACACTTTAGCAACTTGGTCTTTGTACTTCACCAACTCAATAAAAACCTTAAGGACTTTTGATTAATCTTGACCAAGACTTCCCTAAGTTACTCTTCTTGTCTTATGACTCATAAAGTGAACCAAGACTAGTCAAAGAAGTATAAGAGACTTGCACTAGTTTGAGTGCCACACACATACTCATTTCCTTAGTAAAAACTCACACAATTTCTCTCTCGGCTCTCTCTTTAAGCCACGGCAACAAGCACCCCTTTTAAATAATCCATAGCTTGATTTTATAAGACCATACAAGCACTCATACATCATTCCTATGATAACCTAAGGTGTTTTCAAGGATTGGTTAAAGGTTTACAAGTATTTAAGCAAGTATTGCAAAATTAGGGTTTTCTTGGAAAACTAGGGTTTTCAAGTTGTGTAAGCTTGGATTTTTCATCTAAACAAGGGTTTAGATCACATTTTCCATCATCCTATATCTCATTAAGGTCATCTAAAACTCATTATGTCTTTACATTTATCATTTTATGCATATATATGTTCTATGCAGCAAAATCACCATTAGGATACTTTTGAACATGTAAAATGGATTTTTACTTGTGATTATGGTTTTTTACACTTTTACATATGTTATAATGTTGATAATAACATGTTATAATGAGATTATAAGTCTTGTATACTCTTGGTTTATGTATAAAAAGTTAATGTACAAACTTGTTAATTTAGGGTTACTTAATGACTTGTAATTAAAAGTTATCTAATAAGTTGTGATTTAAAGGTGTTATTAAGGACTTGATACTATGGACTCATGGACAAAATATGGACATTATTATATGTAACACATATGATAAATAAGGCTATAAAGGGTTGTGGTAATTTACTAGGTTGAAAAGTACATAAAATAAGTTATATAAATATAATAAAAACATCAAAACTTCTGATCTAATTCGACATAAAAACTTATGATTTTATATTTTTATAAAATAATTACTTCTATGACGATTCCAAAAAGCTAAGAAACTCGAAAAGATCAGATTAAAAAACGAAAAAGATACGATTATAGCGCATTATAAAAGAGACTTTATAAAACAATATAGAAATACTTACTAAAATTTAAAGTTTATGTATTTTTTCACAGATAACACATATTTTTTTAGGATTCCAAAATGATAAGAATTGTAATTTATAATTTATAAACGAAGTAGTTCTGAAATACGCTGAGTTTGTATACTTAATGTTATACAAAATACTTTAAAGGATAAAAACAATTTTATAAAAGTTACTGTTCATCTCAGATTTATACATTTTGAAAACATCATTAATATGATAGGACTTTTAATAACAAAGACGTACTCAAAAGAATCGCTAAAAACAGAGCTATAACGAATAAAATACGACATTTACGGGTTTTAACGACAACGAAAACTATACAAAATAACTTTATAACTGGTGTGAACAGTAAAATTACTGTTCACCAAAGGACATGAAATACAAAAATGCCATATTTTGATACGTCGTCTTAATACGCAGCGGTACCTTAAGAAACCAAGAAACCGACTTGAAACGTAAAGTTAGTGTCATTCTTACCATAGTTGAAATTTAATAAATGTTTTTAACTTATAATATGATTTCACTAAAACAATTAGATGTGATTACTATATAGAATTATATAAGTTAGAAGTTACCTAATGTGATAGTACTATAAATGACCTATATTGGATTAGGTTGCATTCGATCATTACCGTGACGCATTTTCTATGATATACTTGATATTTGCTCACTCAAGGTGAGTTTATAGCCTCACGTTTTACATGATTTTGTTTTACAAGTTTTTGGGGTGAGAAACATTTATTGTTTTACAATTAGACACAAGTGGATACTTTTACTTTATGATTACGTGTTGCTTAAGTAGCGATAACCCTAGTTGAGCCCATTATCTTGAACTGTCAACTACTGGATTGTGAGCGTGAATGTTATGAATAGATCTATTGGGATTGACATCCCCGTTCAGGTGATTAGCTATCACTGGACAAACGAGCGTATACCATGTCGAACATTGGATGTTGCGGGTTAGAACATCAACATGGGCAATGTAGGCAATTTATATTGCATTCATTTATGTCGAGCTTCAGTGTCATGAGCTTAGGGCAACGTAATTACATTATAGATGTCTGCCATCTGTTGCATAATCAATCACTTGGGAATCTTGTGGTCCTACAATATACAGATTTATCAAACCTAATAATTCACCAACATTATAGTTGACTTTTTTAAAGCAATGTTTTTTTCAGTAGCTAATAAGCACAAAGGTGCAAGGATACATTGGTGGTTTTGATTTGGATATCATGCATTAAAGATTTTGTTGCATTTATTTTTGTATAAAACTATTATGGGCTAGAATCGTTTTGTATTTTGAAACAAGTGTAACAAGTGAAGCTTCGGTGCTTATGTAACAAATACTTTGTTAATCCAATGTATCGTTTTTTAAACGACTTTTTGGTCGTTCATAAATATCTTGTGTTATAGATCATTGAAGTAACATTCCCCGGACCCTTTTTCCCGCTGCACCCAATTTGTGGGTGATTTACAGATTGTAACAGATGCCAAGGTCTAGAGAACCAGGTCAAATGTTGTTTTGATGGACCTATAACCAATTCCAACATTGCAATTCCATACAAGGGGTTGCACAGACATAAATACATACACCTCCCTTAGTATTGCATTAGTTGGTTAAGACTATATACATTTAGGATTGAATATACATGTTATGATATAAATGTATATTACTATAAGGGTCTTATATTAAATACTAATATAAGCTATTTTTGATTTTCAGATACAGTCATGTCAGATTTAGATGAATCCACGATTACATACACAGAGGTGTCCAGTCCGTTTGAGGGCTTATCAGATATTGGATTACCAGGAGTTTGTTTGACTGAAGGCACGAGGGACTGCCCTATATGCTAGATGACCCATATTTGTAGGTCGCCATACAAGCCCCGCAATTAACCAGACTACTACCTGGCCTCGGAGTAGGCCACATTCACACCCACAACTTTGTCCCAGAGCCGGTATATCCCGAGTATATGCCGCAGGAGGACGAGGTGTTTCCAGCTGAGAAGCAGCTACTGCCTGCTGCTGCCTCACCCACTGCTCAGTCACCATATTATGTTCTGGAGTCCGATCCTAAGGAGGATCTGGAGGAGGAGGACGACGAGGACCCTGAGGAGGATCCTGTCGATTATCCTGCCGATGGAGGAGATGACGGCTATGACGAGGATGAGTCATCAGAGGATGATGAGGATGATGATGTTGACATCGAGGCCAATGATGATGATGAGGAGGAGGAGTACCCAGCTCCTGCTGACTCTACAGCTGTTGCTTTACCAGCTGCCGATCAGGCCCCATCCGTAGAGGAGACAAAGCCGTTTGAGACTGATGAGTCTGCGGCCACACCACCACCACATCCTGCATACCGCGTTACAGCTAGGATTTCTATTCCATCTCCGATAACCTACCCCAGTATGTGTCTGATGCATAGGTTTCCAGACTTTCCATTGCTATATCAACTCCCCCATATCACCACTTTCCCAATGGTCATCATCACTTCCCCAGATACCTTCTCCACCACTACCGCCGATACTATCACCACTACCAGTATCACCACCACTATCTTAGATTCCCTCACCACCAGTACCAGTATCATCACTAGTACCTGTGTTATCTCCATCACCACTTGCTAGTCCTATTTGTCCGTTGGGCTATCGAGCTACGATGATCCGGCTGAGAGCCGAGGCTGCATCTACTTCCCATTCACTACCATTACCACCACCCATCATACTCTCCCACACTAGACCAAATGCACCATCATCAGGGATAACACATTTGCATTTACTCTCTACTGAGCGTAGAGTAGACAGACCCGAGGTTACCTTACCACCTCGGAAGAGGTTAGGTATCGTTCTTGGTCCAAGATACGAGGTCGGAGAGAGCTCGTCTGCTGCTGCTGCTAGACCGACTAGAGGTCTTAGGGCAGACTATAGTTTTGTTGCCACTATGGATAGGGAGTTCAAGCATGATCTAGAGAGAGATGTTGGATATGGGATCATCGACTCTTAGGATGAGATAGTTGAGGCCATGCAGGGGACACCAGTAGTTACCGATGTGGCATAGTTTAGCCAGAGGATGACAGAGTTTGAGACTAGGGTTAGGCAGGACACTAACGAGATATACACGAGGTTGGATGATGAGCAGACTGGGCGACAACTATTGGATGGTCGGCTCAACATGTTATTTAGAGATAGGCGTGCACATGCACGTACTGCTAGACTCATGGAGACTGAGGCTAGGATGTCTCGAGAGGCTTAGGGATGATCTATGGATGCGAGTGACCTTGCGCGTGCTGAGGTTATGTAGCTACGTACCACAATGTTAGCTCAGCAGTTAGAGATTAGAGAGTTACAGTCAGCGGACTATAGGAGACAGATGATGATTACAGAGATGCTGGCGACAGATCGCAGGAGGCAAAAATAGTTCACAAAGGCACTGAAGCTGATGAAGAGACTACAGACTTAGATGGCAGAGTTACAAAGACAGAAGGGACCCGCTAATGGTCCGACACAACCAGAGCTACCAGAGGAGGAAGGTAGCAGTTCCTAGATCCTATCATGGCTAGTTATTTTGTACAGCCTACTAAGTGTTACGGGTAACTCCCGGCTAGTATGGCTTTAGGTTGTATATATTCTTTTATCTTGTAACCTAATCGTTGTGATCATTTTGTATCTGAACCAATCATGTATGTTTTC
>BQNB010006175.1:0-51173 GCA_026074375.1 Tanacetum coccineum | reverse complement strand
AACATGATATCTGGCCTGGATGTTGTAAGGTACATCAAAGAGCCTATCATAGATCTATAAAGATGTTCATCAACATCAGCAGCATCCAAGGTAACAAACACTTTACAACATAAAGATCCCACACCTTGATCGATTATTTACGTTGTAAAGTGTTTGTTACCTTGGATGAATCCAAAATAACAATGGTTGAGACTTTGTTTGTATACCAAAGTGTATGTGGAATCTACACTTTGATACTCTAGAGGTATTTATCAATGGAACAGTAACAACCAAAGAACAATGAATCAAACACAAACTGCTTCAATATTATTAGAATAATACGAGTACTCTTGTAGTAATAGGATTACAAACCTTGAAGCTATTCTTTCTCTAAAATATATCTAAAACTCTTAAGCATAAGCAACTGTCTTAAACCTTAAATCAGGATCTCCTTTTATACAAACAAGGAGTCCTTTACAAGATAAATGCCGAACTATTTAGAAGTTGTTACAATTCAAATACAAATATAACAGATATACATTCCTTATTTTTCTCTTTGCATCCTTATCTCCAAGTCAGCAGCTTCGACCATCAGCAGTATTAATCTTTCTTCTAGCAGTATTAACTAACTCTGGCAGTACTAAGTTTGTACTGGCAGTACTAACTCCATTAGTACTGTTAGTTATACCTTGGCAGTATTAACTCTTATGAATATTTATTCCCAACAATACGGATGGACTAAGAGTATGTCTGGACAAGGTAGAGGCAGTCCTTAACCTAACATCCCCAAGGTGTTTGAAGGACGTGCAAAAGTTAAACGGAAAATTAGCAAGCTTAAACAGGTTCCTATCTAAATCTGCGGAGAAGTCCTTGCCCTTCTTTAAAACCTTAAAAAAGTGCACGAAGAAAAGCGATTTTCAACGGACCGCGGAAGTAGAAATAACATTTAAACAAATGAAGCAATCAATAGCCGAGCTACCAATGTTAACTGGGCCGACAGAAAAAGAGGAGTTGATCATGTATTTGGCAGCCGTAAAAGAGTCTGTTAGCGCAGTCCTAATGACGGAAAGAGAGGGGAAGCAAGTTCCCATTTACTTTGTTAGCCGTGCTTTACAAGGCCCAAAGATCAACTACACTTCGATGGAAAAATTAATACTTACCTTAGTAAGTACTAGCAAACGGTTAAAAAGATATTTCCAGGCACATACAGTGGTCATAATCACTGATAAGCCAATAAAGCACCTGTTGTCAAATCCGGAAGTAACAGGAAGGTTGCTCAAATGGAGATTTGAATTAGAAGAACATGACATTCAGTACAGGCCGAGAACGTCGGTAAAGGGACAAATCCCGGCGGACTTCATCGTGGAACGACCAGAGGATGACGCATCAAATACACCGATGGAGGAAAGGGAAGAACTCCCGAACCCATGGGTATTATTCACGGACGGATCATCATGCATCGACGGTTTCGGGGCTGGTTTAATAATCACAAATCCGGAAGGAATGGAATTCACCTATGCCCTAAGATTCAGATTCAATGCTACAAACAACGAGGCAGAATACGAAGCCCTAATAGCTGGCCTCCGCATAGCCAGGCAAATGGGAGTACAAAATCTCCAAGCAAACGTAGATTCCAAACTCGTAGCCAACCAGGTAAATGGAGTATACGTAGCAAAAGAATCAAGCATGATTAAATACATAGAAAAGGTAAAAAATCTTGCTAGTACTTTCCAAGAATTCTCCATAAAACAAGTACCTATAGGGGAAAACAAAAAAGCAGACGCGTTAAAAAAGATAACATCTACGAGCTTTGCCCACCAAAGCAAGCAAGTACTTATGGAGGAACTAAGGGAAAAATCAATAGATGAACAAGAGATACTAGCGGTAGTGGAAGAAGAGGGGCACACCTGGATGACCCCGGTCCACGAATATCTAACGGAAGGAATCCTTCCTGAGGGAAAGAAAAAAGCAAGGGCTATACGCCGCAAGGCAGGAAGGTATGAAGTGATAAACGAAACACTCTACAAGAAGTCCTTCCTCAGGCCATGGTTGCGGTGTGTCGGACCACTCTAAGCAAACCATGTTCTGAGAGAAATCAATGAGGGATCATGCAGCATGCACTCGGGACCCAGATCCGTGGTAGCAAAAGCCTTGAGGTTAGGGTACTATTGGCCAACTATGCACACAGATGCCAGAAATTTGATAAGAGCATGCAATGACTGTCAGGTTCACCGCCCCGTTACGTCCCCATGGCCATTTTACAAATGGGGAATTGACATAGCCGGACCTTTTCCGGAAGGCCCCGACAAAGTCAAGTTCCTAATAGTAGCTATGGACTGCTTCACCAAATGGATAGAAGCAAAACCCGTGGCGACCATAACAGGAGCCCAAATCAAAAAATTCGTATGGGATAATGTGGTGTGTAGATTTGGACTTCCGGGAGAAATAATGTTTGATAACGGAAAGCAATTCAGGGACAACCCATTTAAAGACTGTGTGAAAAGCTAAGTATCCACCAATGCTTTGCTTCCGTCAAACATCCCCAAACCAACGGCTTGGTAGAAAGGGAAAACAGAAGTTTAGGAGAAGGAATCAAGGGACGACTGGGTGAGAAAAATAAAAATTGGGTCGAAGAGATTTCACACGTCTTATGGGCACATCGTACAATGATCAAGTCAAGCAATGGAGAAACACCATTCTCATTAACATATGGAACAAAAGCAGTAATCCCGGTGGAAATTGGCATGCCAACCTTGAGAACTGCGGAAGTGGATATGATCAAAAACAACAAAGACTTGGGAATCAATTTGGACCTTTTGGAAGAGAAAAGAGAACATGAAGCAATCCAGGAGGCAAAAAGCAAAGCCAAGATGTAAAAATACTACAACGCCAGGGTCCAAAGCACAAGCTTCCATTCGGGAGACTTTGTTTACCGGAACAACGAAGCAAGTCACGCAAAAGACGGGGGCAAGCTTGGACCTAAGTGGGAAGGCCCGTATGAAGTTACAGAAGCATTAGGAAGAGGAGCGTACAAGCTTCGGGACCGCAATGGAGATATCCTTCCGCGAACATGGAACGTTTGCAACCTCAAGAAATGCTATATGCACGCCATGTAAACACCTTTGGCACGCAAGGCGCAGCGGAAAGAAAGACATTGCTTGAATTCTCTTTATTTGTAATATATTTAAGTTTTAATGAATGAAAAAGTGAAGCCTAGCTACCTTCACAAGTTTTTTCTTTTTACTTTAAATTCTTGTTTATTTCATATTCCAAAAAATTACTTGAACATTGCATGAATTGGTAAGACGCGCACATCGGAGGGCATGACCCCGCAAATATTATCCCGAATAATAAAGGAATGAGTAACCTAACAACCAACTCAAGTACGTAAAAGGTATTGCAAACCTAGTACTAGGGAAACATCCCGCAAGCAATTCATTAAGACTATCATCACAAGCATGCGACAGTGATAAAATAAGATAGCGTGAAAATACTAACAAGTACTAAACAATAGTTACAAGTAATGTTACATACAAACAAAGGCCACAAAAAGGCCACATGCGGCCACGGCACTAAAGTAACAAAAATACAAATTTACGAAGCTAAAGCATGCTCCGGAGTGGTATCTAATTCCTCCTCTTCAAAAACAATCTTGGGAGAGGGAGGAACCTCCGTAGATGCCCCCGCAGGAATGGGGAAGGTCTGAGCAAAGGTAGTAGCAAGGGCAGTTGTCACAGTTACATCCGCGGAAGAGCTCGCTTCACCAGTCAGAACCCTAGAAGACAAGGGCTCAACCAATGGCCGAATAGAATCCGTAAGAGACAAACGGCGAGCAGTCGCATCCCCTCTTAGCCGCTGAACACGATTATGCGCCACCTCCAGGGAAAAGGCCAAAGAAGTCTCACCAATAACTACCTGATCCTCCAATCGGTGAATTGGAATCATGAGCTCGTCAAGTGAAGGTTGCGGTGGGCGGGCTTCAGAAGATTCGGCGGTAGGGCTTTCCAAACGAAGAAGATCCATAATGTCCGCCATACTAGCATCCTTATGGGCCTCTAACTGCGTAAGAAGTGGAAAACTCACATTTTGAAGAGCATTAACAGCAGCAACGTAATCACTCTCAGCGGAAGGGTTATACGCGGCAACATCCGTAATATTCCTTCCGGCCACTCCATGTTCGATACCTGCCGCTAACCCATCCTGCATGCCTTTGTCGATGGCACGACCTATGGCCTCGCCCATAGCAGATAAGTACTCAGGAGAGGAGAGGCACTTTGATAATACAAGTTACAGCCCGCGGTTGAGAAGCCACCTCCGTCCGGCTATAGTGGTAAGATAACGAGGATAAAACTCAGCATCCATATGGAGGGCCATTTCTACGAGGTCGGAATCTATAGCCGCGACACGATCAATAAGAACGCCCACCTGCTCGTCCTGCATCTTCTCTACTTGTTCTCTAAAGAGCTCAAAGGCAGACTCCAGCGAACTCCTCTAAAAAAAGGGGGGAAATATATATATATATATATATCAGTCATAAAAACAAGAGTTAAATACAGTCAAGGACGTAAGAAAATATGTGGATACCTGAGTGACTAGACAATCCCTCTCAGACTCTAAAGAGGCAACCTTGGAGTTAAGCTCATCACGGGAAAGTTAGAAACCAGATAAATCAGCAGTAAGTTTGGCAACCTGGGAAGAAAGGGACGTCAATTCAACCTCTTTAGAAGCAGCAGCAGATTCAAGAGCCTCAACCCGGTCACACAAAGCATTCTTCTCCCCTTCAAGGGCAAAGTTTTTTTCTTTCAAAGCCCTCAGCTCAGCACTTTTGGAAGCATCTGCAGTTTTTAATCCGGTCAACTGACCACGGAGGGAAATGGCTTCCGTAGCCTCGGCTTCTTTCAAAGATAACAAAGACTTAAGATGGGCAATCTCCGTATCTCTCTCGGAAAGAAGGATAGCCTGCCCCGCACACTTATCTTCAAGCTCAATTTTCTTTTCCAAGGTGTGCTCCGCCCGCATCCTCACCTCCGCCCCCAAACACACCTGCCGCGCGGCCTCAACATTGAACTCAGAGTAAAGGTGATCATAGTCCATAGCACGCAGCTGTGTAAATAGCGCAGGGGGAGCAAGACGATCCGTCATGTCGCGACAGACATACGGATCATCAAGAACAGAATCATTTGTTACTTTCCATCTCGGAACATACACACAATGCAAGGTCTCGGTATCAAGGCTCTGAGAGGCATAAAAAGAGTCCGATGAAATGGATGGTTTCTTCAACTTTGAAATGCTTACCGCGTCCGCCTCAGGCCTACCTGCGGACGCAGAATCTCCAGTATGCTCAATCTCTCTAAGCACATCTTTGGCCTTGGAACCAACATCAATATTAGCATCAATAGTAGTAGTAACGGCAACCGTCACCACCGGAGCATCCGCGACAGATCTGACAAGAGAAGCGGCCTCAGAATATGAATCTGAATGAAGGGAGCTATCTGAAGAAACAACATACCTCGCATGAGGAGGACGGGTCCGCAAATTCAACCCGGACACAGAATCCACAGTTTCGATATCAGGAGTAGGGGTCACGGAGGCAGTGACAGCAGGTCTCGTAGCATCACTAGGGATAACAGAGCCGTCCGGAACTATGCCGCGAAGGGCAGTGAGAGACTTCCCGCCAGTCCTAGGAGGTAAAGACTGATGATCATCCCTCAACCTTTTTGGAGGAAGAGCAGAACCACTAGCATCCCCAATCACCTTTCTCTTTCGTTTCTTTTGGGGTTTCTCAACAACAACTCCCGAAGCATCTTTAGCAATGACCTCCTCCTGAACATCATCTCTCTCAGCAGAATGCTCCTGTCCAGCATCATCTCCATCATCAAAAAGACGATCAATGATGTCGCTACTGCCTCCTGAGACAGCGGTGGCGGGAGGATCCAAGGCAATAGTACGACCCTCAGTCATCTTCAGCAACTTGAGCTCTCTATCCGCAAGATTCCTTTCCCCTACCCGTACCTTAGTAGGATCAGAATGACGAATAAACGCAAACAAGTCCATTTCTGCAAATATAACAACAAAGGTGTTAGGAATAATAACAATAAAACAGAATCTAAGACGCAAAGACAAAATATACCCACCCTCATCACCATCCCAGAATGTCGGATAAGAATTCTCATCCAGTGTGTAATAACGGCTAATGCCAACCCAACACAAAAAAGGTTCCAGAAATTTTCGGAACGGAGCAGTATGAGTCCGCAAAAACTCGCGCGCTTCCGATTCGTACTGAGAGAGTTTGGGGGGAGGATCTTTGCTCAAGATTTTACTTTTCAAAGAAACAGAAAGGGGAAAAACCGTGGAATCAACCCAGAAAAAGTGGTCGTTCCAATTCTTTACGGAATCTAATGGTTTACTATAGCAAACAGGAGCCGCGTCAGAGCGCTTAATAAACGACAACCACCCTTTAGTATAAGAACTAGTATAGAACGCGCGAAACAAATTAACGGAGGGCTGAAACCCGTGGACGCGACACAAAATCTCAAAGTGGGAAACCTTAGCCGCCCCAAATACGGACAGTTGTGAAAGATGAATATGGAAGTGACCAAGAACATCCACAAGAAATTGAGACAAGGGAAGTCGATAGTTAGCAAAATCAAAAAATCGGGAATATACGCCGATCTTGCCGTCAGGGCTTTGCAAAATACTTTTGTCTGAACCAGGAAGGGAAGGATGAACACTAGCAGGAATATGGTACTTTGTACATAGCGTATCTAATGCTTTTTGATTTAATTTAGATTTGATATCACGAATAGTACTCATCGTGAAGTATAAGAGAAGGAAACCTAACCTGGTAGCCTAAAGAAAGACGAAGCAGTAAAGAACGTGGAAATCGGCTGATAAAAGCTTAAAAAATCTTTTTTAACAATGGCGACTAATTGCGAAAAAGAAGAAGGAGAAACAGTAAAAACCAAAAGGGTATTTATACCCTTGGTGTAGTAAATACGCAAGATAAAGAGATGATGACACGCGTAAAGCATTATATAAACCAACGCACGAGATTTAAGATAATCGAAAGTGATGCCAGTTGGATAACTGACACTAAGTCATGTCAATCAGAAAACAAAAGGTCAGGAAGAACACACGTCATCCAACCCTTACCTAATTAATAAGCAAGGTCACGGAAAAGCCACCAGTTGCGGAAGCAAAGTCTAGCGGCACTACAAAGTCTAGCAAGCTACGCCGCATGCATCAAAGTATCGCAAGCAATGAACTTACTAGACTGGGGGGACTTGATGACGTATAATGGGCACACCAGGCTTCTAGGCCTGGGCTGTATCCTCACAATTGGGCCTCGGCCCAACTAAAATCAATAACAAATACAACGAGCCAATATTAAGACCGGGACTGCACCGGCACGGCCCGGGTATGACAAGACGGGCACGGACTGCTTCCGTAGGACGCCTGCGGAAGAGTGTCCGAATCCGCAAACAAGCGATTAGCGCGGACCCTTGCCCGACAAGGGCCCCACTCTGGCCAGTAACAAAGCAGGCGAAATATTAGGAAAACCTAGTATTTCTCTCACCTATAAATAGGACCTCTGTCACATCAAAAGGTACGACATTCATTCCTATTCACACACACACATATACTCTGACATTCTCTGACAAAAATGTGTACTTACTCTCACGCCGGAGTCTAACCGTGGGGTCCGTCCCCACGGTAAGACTAACGGTTTGCTTCTATTTGTGCAGGGAATTCAGATCATTACTTGGTTTAGTACAAGATCCAACTCATCGGCCCAACCCGATAGCGACCTCAGATCCATATCTTTAGCCCATAACGTATTTTGTACTAACAATGTAAGATACCTAGAATTTTAAATACGAATCAAAATTTCCAAAACAAGGTAGTTAAGATTACATAGATGAAGGATTTAAAAAGTAGAAATGAAAGAATGTCTACCAGTTTTTATGATTTTGATTTGGGGGAAATTGATGACCCTCAGATTTTATATAACAAGGAAAGGGGGGTTTTGATTTTGGCGGAAAAAACTTGCAATTTTAATTGGGGGGAAATATTTTAGAGTTCTTATTTTTGGTTTGTTTTTTTTTATAGAGAGTAAAAGTGTGTGAGCCTAGTAGTGGTTACTACGTATATTTGAAGGGAGCATACATCTTTTACCTATTTATCTTTTTACCTAAATAAAAAAGTGACATGTGTATATCACTCGTTATTTCCTCTCATCTAAATTATTAGATTTTTCATTTCTTAAAATCCTATAAATATACAGATTAGTAGAAATGTAGTAGGAATAAGAGATGTGTAGGTAGAATATTTTTTTTTCACTACGTCCTTCTATAACTTTGAATCAATGTCATAAAACAAAACATACTTGGGTAATTATTTATTTTGTAAATTACTCTTGTCGTCTCAAAATAATTATTCCTTAACAAAAAAATACAGTTTAAAAAACATAATCACTGGTGACATTTCTTTCTTACTTTTTACAGAATAACAATTTTACTCTTAATAATTAATTAATTTTGTGTTTAAAATTTTCTATAATAAACTAAAGCAATAGTAAAATTATAAAATTTATTAATTTTTTATATCTATTTTCAGTAGTAAAACCTCTTAAAAAACATGAGTAATATTATTAATTTAGGAATGAGGGAGTAAACTCTTTGTTGATCTAATTTAGTTTATGCTTGCATGTGACGAGTCATGACGATTATTACCTTCTTGTTTTTTCCAAACAATAATGGGTACAACCGTTCAAAACGTTAAGAGGCCGTAAGTTATACTCAAATATTGATAAGTTTTGACGTTTTCGACCGGTGTCTTCAAGAAACGAGACAAAAATAAGAAAATACGATAACCAAATATTTTCCTTCGTTTCTTTGCACGTCACTAAAAATGCGTCAAGACTAAGTATAGTCTATGTGATGTAAAGACATTTTGACCAGTTATGTTGATTACTTGTTAAAAATCAGGCAAATAATAACCATTGCGACTTATATATATATATATACATAAGTATAATAATAAAAAAGAATAAAAAAAAACTAGACAATTTCACAAAATGCGTTGCCGTAAGACATTTACCCTTTAAGTTTTACAGCCATGTATGATTTGAAGAAAACAAAAGTTGTTCGATTGTACGAAGCTAAATTTTGGTTTTACCCGAGTTGTTCGATTGATCGAGTTGAGTCGAGCTAAAGTCAAGAGTGTCGACTACTTCATCGAGCTCGAGTAATACTTGGTCGAGCTCAAATTTGTTTAGACAAGTAAAGTTTTTAAGTTTGAGAGTACTTGTTAAAGCATGGCTTGATAATTACACTCTATATTAAAAGTTATAATACATTTGTGATAGATTCTCTAGGTTGTTTCATCTTAATAGGGGGAAAGAGGGTAGTGTGTGGAATAAAGGCAAGTGGGTTAATGGGTCGTGGCATTGGGTGTGGGATTGGGCGAGAAGTATTAGGGGTAGAGTTAGTAAGGAGCTAGATGATTTGATTAGTCTCTTGCAAAATGTTGTTGTTTCTAATAATTCTAGGGATAGGTGGACGTGGACTATATTCGATGATGGTGAGTTCAAGGTCAAAGAGTTATCAAGGTTGATCGAGGAAAAGACTTTAAGAGTGGAGAGTGGAGCTCAAGAAACGATTTGGAACAAGTTGGTGCCAAAAAAGGTAAACATATTCGTGTGGAGAGCTTTGAAAGGAAGACTTCCGGTTCGTGAGGAGCTTGATAAAAGAGGCATTGATTTGGATTCGGTTCTTTGCCCAATTTGTACTAATGCGGTAGAATCGTGTGCGCATAGTTTGGTTACTTGTGATCTTGCTATGAGCGTGTGGGATAAAATCTTTAGATGGGGAGCGTTAACGCTTTTTCTATTGGTGATTTTTTTTCATCACATGGAAATGTTAATGTCCCTAGTAATATTGTTCGTGTTTGGCAAGCAGTTCTTTGGTCTTCCGGGTACTTTATTTGGAAAGAAAGAAATGCTCGCGTGTTCGGTAAAAAAATGTCTAAGTATAAGTAAAATCATTCAAGATATTCAAATAAAAAGCTACGAATGGATAGTGCGAATATCAAAGATTTATAAAGATTTAAATTGGCATATGTGGCTATTTGATCCCATTAAAGGTCGTGGTTGAAGTTTTTGTTGGTTCGTGCGACTGCTGCTGCTAGATGGTTTTAGTTTGATGTCATTTCAGATGTGTATCCCAAGTGGCGTGATGTGGTTGTATAGTTTGGCAGTGTTCGCAGTCAATTCATTTTTGGCTGTGGTCTGCTGTTCGTGCTTATAATTCTGGTTCCAAGTTGGGTGTTCAGTGTGTAGTTCGTGTATGCAAATTCATGGTTCTGCAAGTCGTTTTGGTATGCATTTTTGGTGACAGTTTCGCGGTATCTGGGTGTTTGGCTTTTGGGGCTGCATTTTTTGAAGATCAAGTGTGTTTGGCTTATGGGTCTACATTCTGTATGCTGTTCGTTTTGGCCTTCATTTGGGTCTCCAACGTGTGCTGTTGCTTATGGAATGTTTGCCTTTTCCTTTCATTGGGCAGATCCACTTTTTGATACTGGGCCTAGACATGGTCTTGTGTCAGTTTGTATTTTTTTGCTTTGCTTCCGTTTGGCTCAGGTCCTACTGTATGTAATTTTATTCCTTCTTGTTTGTCATAGGCTAGTGTCTTTTAAGTGTGTTTTTTCTTGGGTCCCTTCTTAACCATCTTGGTTAGAGAGTGGATGCCTTTGTTTTGTAATTGTTTTTTGGTTTGAATATATTGCCTTTCAAAAAAAAGTTATAATACATAAATTTTAGTTATAACCCAAATAGAATATTTACTCGTATAAAAGTTACTAAATAATGTTTGTATATGAAGAACAAAAAGAATACGAATGACTCGAATGTGAGTTTCTTGTTCTAAAGCATAAGTAACCAAGTTGTTTTCTTAGCTTTGCATCCCTTGACCCGCTAACACATTATAGGCTAAAAGTTTTGCTTCTATACAAAGAAAGCAGGAACAGATTTTATATCATACATCATTGATCAAAATAGTTGCAATGTGCGATGAAAACGAAAGAACAACATAACCAAACAAAACCCTCATCTGATATAAATGCATCTTAACAAAAAAGACATGAAGTACGATATGATATTCAACAAAGATATACAGTAGTACTTAAAACTAGAATGTAACGAATTAAACATATTCAATACAACTCTAGTCTTTATTACAGTAAAATACTAGTCCTAAATCTTGTGAGTAGCTACTGAGGGATGATTAGTGATCTTGCAGGCTGTTTTGTTAACAGATCCCAGCTGGTATAGCCCAATCAAGTTTCCACAACATTAGCTATTAACCATCTGATGTGCTTGGTGGGATCCTGCTGGTTTAACTGGCATACACGGCCGCCAAACGGTGTCCTCGCCAAAAAATCCATAAGAGCAATGCCTTTGAAAGTCAAATCAGTCCTAATTTGATCAGCGATATAGAAGATCAAAAGCTACATATGACAGTATATCTGAAATTGATGTAGTTCCATTGTTCTCTCCATCGATGGGTTATGGTCTCTAATAGTTCCTTGCGTACGATTTTTATACCTTTTGACTAACCTCAAGACAACTGGAACCAAGGCTGACAATTGTGCAAATATGATTAAAAAATGGACCCAGAAGAGCTTTTTTGGCATGATTGTATGCAATTTAATCGAGAGTAGTACAGAAGCAACAAAAAGACCAACAAGAAGTAGAGTCCAATTGACAGGAAACTCGTTGAAGTTTTTGTTTTGTTTTGGTTTTCATGCTAGAATGGTGGACTACGTGATGAAATGTGTTACCACTACCTCCTTTTCTATATGTGTTAATGGAGAGAATTGAGGGTATTTTAAAGAAGGGAGAGGCCTTAGACAAGGAGATCCTATGTCTTCATATCTGTTCACCTTTGTTATGGAAATTCTTACCTTGATAATTAAGAGGAAGGTGAAGCTTAATAATGATTTTCAGTATCACTTTGGTTGCAAAAAGCTAAGGATAACCAATGTCTGTTTTGATGATGATCTTTTGTTGCTCTGCCATGCTGATAGAAACTCTGTTAGTGTTCTAAAGGAATCAATTGATGAATTTGGTAAAGTTGCAGGCTTAATTCCAAATTATAATAAGAGTACCATTATCTTTAGCTGTCTGAATGATAAAGAAAAGCAAGAGATCTTAGAAATCATGCCTTTTAAAGTTGAAAAGCTCCCTATCAGATACTTGGGAGTGCCTCTTACTTCAAGGAGAATTAGAATCAAGGAGTGTAAAAGCTTAATTGATAAAGTGGAAAGCAGAGTTCTAAACTGGAAAAATAAATGTCTATCATATGCAGGCAGATTGATGTTGGTGGCTTTTGTATTGGAATCAATTCATGTTTATTGGGCTTCTGTTTTTCTATTACCAGATGGAATGATAAAAGATATTAATAAGATTTTGAAGGATTTCTTATGGAACCAGAATGATGGAACAAAAGGAAGACCCAAAGTTGCTTGGAAAATGTATGTAGATTCAAGCAAAAAGGTGGTTTAGGGCTGAAGGATTTGGGTGTTTGAAATAGAGCTATGAGTGTTAAGCATTTGTGGCATATAGTAACTGATATAGAATCATTGTGGGTTAAATGGATCAATACTGAGAAACTGAAAGGAAGAAGTTTTTGGGAAATTGGGGAGGATAAAAATGACAATTGGGGTTGGAGGAACATTCTTAAACAAAGAGAGGATGTGAGAAGGTTTATTGTTACAAAAGTGGAGGATGGAAATAAGACCTCTTTGTGGTTTGACAACTGGAGCAACATTGGTCCTTTGGACCAATTTATTAGTCATAGATCCAAGTATGATGCAAGGATTAGTGCAAATACGACTGTGAGAAAATAGATGGAGCAAAGTAATGGGCATTGGCCAGAAGGGTGGACTATTGATTTTCCTATTTTTGCTAGATTTGCAAGCAGTCAACTTAAATGTGCAGGCAATGGATAAAATCATGTGGAGGAAAAGAGATGGAAGCTTATGCAAATTCTCAGTCAATCAAACTTATAGAGATCTTATAAATGCTGCAGATGATGTTGAATGGTGTAAGGTAATTTGGTTTTCACAAAATATTCCAAAACATGCTTTTATAGTATGGCTGGTTATTCAAAACAAATTATCTACTCAAGACAAGATCAAGCAATGGGGGTCTTTTGATGTTATGTGATGTGCTCTATGTAAAAAGGATTCAGATTCACATTATCATCTATTTTTTGAATGTGAATATTCAAAAGCATTCTGGGGTAAAGTGCTAAAGAAGATGGAAGTGGATTGGAATACATATAATTGGAATGATACAGTGGCTGGAATTGCTAGAAAGTTTAATGGGAATTCAATAAATAGTATAATAAGAAGACTTTGTTTTGCTGCCAGTGTGTATTTGATATGGCAGGAGAGGAATAATAGAACTTTCAGATATGAAACAAGGAGTACTGAGGAGCTCTTTAAGGTCCTTGATGATATAGTGAGAATGAGATTGCTGAGTTTGAAAGTAAAAGATACTAGGGCAATCAGAAAAGCTCAAGATATGTGGAATGTGAAAATAAATATTGGGTAGAATGCAGATGGCTAATACATTGATCTTGAAAAGTCTTGTGAGTCTTATTGAGGGCATAGATGCTGTGAGGTTGGGCTGCAGTTCTTGTCTTTCAATTGTTTCTCATAGAATTAGTAAGGGTCAAAAGGTAGTTTCCTGCATTGTCTGTGATGTTTGATGATTGGTAGGCCTTGGAGAGGCTACATTGTGGAATGCCATCTTAATGATGCCTTTTCTTTACTGGTTCCTATCCTTGATTGTGAGGTGGCAGCTGCAATTTTGGATAAGGGCAGTAGGGAAAGGGAAATGTAGTTAAGTGGGAAGTATCCTTGAGTGTCTCTTACACTTGTTGTGATGCCAGCTTGCTGGAAATGTAGCACAGTGTAAAAAGGCTCAATGGAACTATAGTTTTTCCTTTTTCTTAGTGATGCCTGCCTATAAGAGCCTTTATGTTTAGAGAAAGGATTTCTCTACTGCATAGGTAGGGTGTTTGTAGGTGGGAAATGTAGCTAAGGAAAGGTTTTCTCTATGGTTGCCTAGTGCTCGAATCAATGAGCCTAGAAGAATGGTGAACAAAGTTGTAAAGCTTTAGTTTGTTTGGTCTTATGATGTCTGATAGTATTGCCAGACATAGAGTTAGTGTATCCGAGATAGTCTGTTGTTAGTATTGAAGTCTGTTGTATAGAGTTTTGGGGTATGTACAAATCTCTTCTAATATTTGTGTAACCTCTGGTTTGGTAATAACATATGTTCACCATTTTACCAAAAAAAAGATTACACCCATGACTGAATACCTCTAATTGAGCTTGTCAGTAACAAATATCACACATCCTGTCGAGAAAAGGACAAGAAACCCCGACAACATACCAATACTTTTCAAGATGGTGTAATGAATATTCCTCATATAACTTTTCAAGTAATAGCTTGTAAAAGCCAATGTAGCAGATGCTAGTATCGTCAAGAAATTTGTGACAATGGTCATGATAAAAAAACCTCACTAGGAGGTTTAAAAGGGGATTGTTTTTTGTTTCGTAGCACGGCTGGAAGAGCTGGTAATAGTCCCAAGAAGAATGAAGTCATGATATATAGATAAAATAAGTACAAGAAAAACCTAAAACATGCAATGCAAACAACATGTTACTATACATGAGATAAAATCAAACCTTTAATGAACATAAAACACGATACAAAGGAACTTACTGTGGATTCGCGGGTGATGCTTGTTCTTCTTCGTCTCTAATCGTAATCGTAACTTGATCATCTTTAACTTTATCGCAAGGAATAGCTAAGTCGAGCTCTATTTTTTTGTTCGATAGAAACAAGACAATATTTTTCGCTTATGATTTTTGTGAGGTTATGAGGTATATTTGATTTGATGTGATTAATAATAGGTATATATAGGCTATGTTGTCGGCTAATAACGATGGAGGTATCATTGAGTTAATTACATGTTTGGTCCTTGTGGTTATGGCTAAATTGCATGTTTCATCCTAATAAGTCAATAATTACACTAGACGTCCCTGTGGTTGACCCAAATGGGTTGACCGGTCCTTTAACCTTTTTCCCATCCATTTAGTCGTTAACTTCCCCTACCCTGATGGGTATTTTTGTCCATTCTCACTAATAATACCACAAGGATTAGCTTTATTACCCTACTTATTAACCCACCCATTTCCCACCAAATTCCACCTTATAACTCCCAGTCTCCCACCTCATACCTCGCCTCATTTATTCATAATTCACCAAATCAAAAACCACCTGCTACTCCAAAGAACCCTAAAGATCAATGGACTTATGTTATTGTGGGCATCTTGTAGTCACCCGAACATCATGGACGGATATTGTCACACCCCCAAATAGGGTCCCGTCAGAATAAGCGTCCGGAGGAGTGACGTTCATGAATATCTCAAGTACAAAGCATAAAGAACAACCTCTAAGGGTACGTTTTGAAAATAAACAATGTTGCATTAAATTAAAATATTAATAAGTTTTACATCGATCAATTCAAATGATTTAAGAGTTAAAATGCGGAAGCTTAAATGAGTTTCAACAACGGTATTTAAAAACATAGATAGATTCTTGAAAACCGGTCCAAGCAAAAGACTTCACATAATTCAAGCAACGACATCCAAGCTAAGCACCTGAGGAAAACATGCTTAAAAAGTCAACATAAAGTTGGTGAATTCATAGGTTTAGTTCAAATAGTATCAGTGTGGACCACAAGATTTCAAAACGTATGTGACAGTTATAGGAGATACGACTTCACATAAAGAGGCATTTACGTTGCACTAAGCTCATGACCCACCGAGGATAATGGTGGAAGATAGCATGTACACTGCCATATAAGTCTTGCCCTTACAAGTGTCCGACCAAAGACCACCTAACTAATTTCGACATGATATACATCCGTTGGCCTGTACAGTCCATCAAGTACCCGACCAGTAAGAATAACCAAACCCGGATGGGGATTATTAGTCCCAATAGATCTATTTATTCACTCGCGCTCACTTAACCAGCCAGTCGGTTAAAGGTAATTAACGATTCATAATAATTCTCTAAACGCTAATTAGGCAACACATAAACAGGGAAATTCTCACGTATAGTACTTGTGTCTAGTTTTAAAAACAAGCAATGTTTCTCACCCGAAGTTATAAAATATTTATTCTAAACGAGTAAAGAGTGGGGCTATGAACTCATCTTAAGCAAGCAGTGAGCAAATAATTCAACGGAGATAAATAACGATATCGAACGATTCTAACCGCGGCCTAATTAAAAGACGCGCTTCAGAAACAAGAAATAAATACAAAACATCGAATAAGACGCTCAATGAAAATAGACATCCATAAGAGTTTGTGCTTTAATTTATATAGTAAAACGTGACATTAAGAAAGTATACGGTTTATAGTTACGTTACGATATGTTTAACGACAAGTTTCTAATTTCAGAAAGTTACTATTTTTAGAAAGTTTCTATTTTAGAAAAGTTCTAAGTTTCGGGACGTTAATACCGTCCCCTAAAATACGATGATTCCATTTACCCTAAACGCATTAGTGAAACCCAAACGCCACTTTCTAAGTCCGTCTTGCTACTAAATACCAAAAGTTTATATTTTTAGAAGTTTCCCGCTTTAGAAATCCGACATTAAATTAGTGACATTTTTAAAAGTTCCTACTTAATATACTAACGTTATTACTTGTTTCGCCAACATTTTAAAAGCTCAAAACATCCCGAAAGTGTCCAAAAAGCCATTTTCCTATTCCAATCAGCAAGCTCATAGTATTATTTTTCTCAAAAACGTTTCAAAATTCATTTCGCCATAACTCGACCGTTTTAGATCCGCTTTTAGTGTTCGAGATATGAAAACTTATCTATTCGAAACAAGCTATCCAAAAGCTTCCTTCTCGGCTATTGAAAACATTTTTAAGTGTCCAAAAACCTTAAAACAAATTCGGATCAACAAGCACTATTCTCGCAAACGCCTCCAAAAACACAACCAAACTTCATAATAATGCCTAATCTAACCTAAACCCATTCACTACTAAACCATTCCAACAAAATCCACTTTTAATCTATTCTAATCCCTTCACCATCTTTGTTGCAACACACAAGAACACTCAATCTCACCAATACTACAATATGAGTACATAAAAATACCAACATCTTTATTATTTATAAAAACTTACTTTATAAGCTTTGAAAATTATAACACAAACATATGGATGTATAGATCTTGAATAGAAATGCAAGAACATAAAGAAATTAAAAGAAAAAGGTTAGGGTTTACTTACAAAAGTTGATGAACAAGATAGAAACAAAAGATCTTGAAAGAAGAAGAGTAGATCTTGAAAACCCAAGTATAAAAACCAAACCCTAACTTATAAATCTTGAAAACACTTGAAATCAAATGAAACTCTTTCTTGGAAACACCTTAGATCTTGATATAAATGAGTTTGGAGTTTTTAAGTCTTGCTAGAAATCAAAGTTGTGAATTGTGTTTGTGTGTGTGTTTCTTGCCGAAACTAAGGAGAAAGAAAAGAGAGGAGAGGATAAATTTTGCCTAATGAAATGAACCAAATGAGATGTGTGTGTTTATAAGTTGGTATTTATAGGACAAGATTTAGGGTTTAAAGTTACATGTGACTCAAGCACACCAAGGGTGTGTGTGGAGGGGTGTTCAGCCGAGCAAAGGGACAAAGGGGGGAAAGACCAAGCCAACTAACTAGCCATGGTTCATGACTTTGGCTTCAAGTTTAGCTCAAATGGATAAAAAATTAAATACCTCCATTAGTGGTTTTGTGGTCCAAGCTTAGTGCTAGAAGCCAAGGAGTGTGTAAGGTTGTGTTGGAAGTATGTGAGAGTAAAACAAATGTATCACTATCCTTGTATATGATGTTTGAAATTTAAATTTTGGTTTCCTTTTTATTTGAATGTGTGCCAAAAATTTTGAGACTAGGAGAGGATACGAAATTTTGAATTTTATACTAGGAGACTTGTAATTTGTTATTATGGGTTTACATGCAAATGTGGTTGGTTTCCGGGGTTCCGTTTGATCAGAACTGCTAAAAACATAAACTCACGCCAAAAATAATAAAATCGCAACGTAAATATTCGTAAACCACGAAATGACATAAAATGACTTTATTAATTATAATTCACGTAAATTAAGCTCAGTTCGACGTCGAAACGCTTCCGATAACGATTTTTAGTTTTTACGCGGGACAACTTTCCGGATTAACGTCAAATTAACACGTAACTTATAAAAGTTAAAAAAATGAACGGAATCGGTAAAAATATTGACCTAAAATTTACGGGGTGTCACATCCTTTCCCCGTTAAAAGAGCTTTGTCCTTAAAGCTTAAGCCGTAACATTCGACGCAGATACATGATTAGTAAAAAGATGCATATATTTCTTCTGCATTTGATCTTCACGTTCCCAGGTGAACTCAGGACCTCTTCTTGAGTTCCAACGTACCTTAACAATCGGAATGCGACTTTGCTTCAAACGCTTGACCTTACGGTCCATGATTTTGACAGGTTCTTCAATGAATTGGAGCTTGTCATCAATTTCGATTTCATCCAACAGTATAGCAAGAGTTTCGTCGGATAGGCATTTCTTCAAGTTAGAGACGTGAAAAGTACTGTAAACTCGGCTCAACCGCTCCGGGAGTTCAAGTCGATAGGCAACTGTTCCAACTTTGGCGATAATCTTAAAAGGTCCAATATAACGAGGGTTAAGCTTTTCCCGTTTGCCAAAACGTATCACTCCTTTCCATGGCGATACCTTCAACATGACCTTATCTCCCACTTGAAACTCAAGGGGTTTTTGTCTTACATCGGCATAGCTCTTTTGACGATCATGGGCAGCTTGAATACAGCTCTTGATTTGAAAAATCTTCTCGGTTGTCTCGTGGATGATCTCTGTGCTAGTGAGCTGACTGTCCCCAACTTCAGCCTAGCAAATTGGTGATCGATACTTGTGCCCATACAACGCCTCAAACAGTGCAGCCTTAATGTTGGTATGGTAACTGTTGTTATACGAGAATTCCACCAACGGTAAATGTCTATCCTAACTTTTTCCAAAGTCGAGCACACAGGCACGTAACATGTCTTCCAATGTTTGAATGGTCCTCTCACTTTGACCATCAGTTTGCGGTTGGTAAGCTGTACTCATATCCAATCGAGTACATAATGCTTTATGAAGAGACCGCAAAAATGTTAAGTAAATCTCCCATCACGGTCGGAGATGATCGAAACTGGCACTTCATGCCTTGAGACTACTTCCTTTAAGTACTGTTTCATCAACTTCTCTAATGAGTCATCCTCTCTCATGGGTAAGAAATGAGCAGACTTGGTCAAGCGATCGACGATCACCCAAATCGTGTCCTGACCAATTGTCGTCTTTGGAAATTTAGTCACGAAGTCCATTGTTATATTCTCCCATTTCCATTGTGGAATTTCTGGTTGAACCAATAAACCAGACGACTTCTGATATTCTGCCTTAACCTTGGCACACGTTAAACACTTGCTGACGTAGGTGGCAATTTCTGCTTTCATGTTGGGCCACCAATACAACTTTTTTAGGTCTTGGTACATCTTATCCGATCCAGGATGGATGGAATACTTTGACTTATGAGACTCATGCATAATCAAAGCCCTTAAGTCACCAAAACACGGAATCCAACTCCGGTTGTTCAAACATAACGTTCCGTCAGCACGAGGTTCTAACTTATTAATCATACCATGCAGGTCTTTGGTTAAGAAGTTCTCTTCTTTTATGGCTTCTGATTGAGCACTCAGAATCTGTTTAGGAAGATTCAAACCAATAGTCATAACTAATGCTCGAACTCGCAGTGGCTTAATCCTTTCCTTTCGACTCAGCGCGTCAGCCACTACATTCGCCTTTCCTGGGTGGTATCGAATCTCACAGTCGTAATCACTCAACAAGAATATGTTGCAAACTCTTGTGATCAGTAAACACGACACACTTTGTGCCGTACAGATAGTGTCTCCACATCTTCAAGGCAAATACTACTGCACCAAGTTCCAAGTTGTAGGTGGTATAGTTCTTCTCATGGACCTTGAGTTGGCGGGATGCGTAAGCTATGACTTTCTCCTTTTGCATCAAAACCACGCCCAACCCTTTATGCGAAGCATCGCAGTATACCACAAAGTTTTCACTTCCATCGAGTTAGGCCAAAATTGATGCACTACATAATTTTTGTTTCAACAGCTGAAACGCAGCTTCTGCCTTTTCTCCCCAATCGAACTTCCCGCTTTTCTGAGTCAACTTCATCATAGGCCTAGCGATCTTCGAGAAACCTTCGATAAATCGTCGGTAGTAACCAGCCAAACCTAAAAATTGACGAATCTCGGTTGGCGTCTTGGGTGACGCCCAATCCTTGATTGACTCAATCTTAGCGGGATCAACGTGAATGCCTTCACTATCAATCACGTAACCGAGAAATTGTACCTTTGAAAGCTAAAAATCACACTTTTAAAACTTGGTGTACAATTCCTCCTTCTTAAGTAACTTCAAGATTAACTTAAGATACCCTTCATGTTCTTTTATGCTTTCGAAGTAGATCAAAATATCATTGATGAACACGATCACGAATCTACCCAGGTACGGTTTACATACCCGATTCATCAAATCCATGAATACTGCAGGTGCGTTAATAAAACCAAATGACATTACTTGGAACTCGTAGTGACCATAGCGAGTCCTAAATGTTGTCTTAGGGATGTCTTCCTCACGCACCCTGAGTTGGTGATAACCGGATCTCATGTCAATCTTAGAGTAAACTCTTGACCCTTGAAGTTGATCAAACAAATCGTCGATTCTCAGAATTAGGTATCAGTTCTTCGCAGTATGTTTGTTTAGTTCACGATAGTCGATACACATTCGAAAAGATCCATCTTTCTTTTTGACAAATAAAACGAGAGCTCCCCAGGGTGAGGAACTGGGTCTTATAAATCCTTTGTCAGAAAGTTCTTGCAACTGAATGGATAACTCTTGCATTTGGGCTGGTGCTAATCGATACGGGCCTCGTGCTACAAGTGCAGCACCATGGACTAAGTCGATTTGAAATTTAACTTGTCGAGCAGGTGGTAGTCCAGGCAAGTCTTCTGGAAATTCCCGTACAATTGGCACGTCCTCAAGTCGCTTCTCCACCGACTTGTCATCGGTCTTCTTGGATGTAACTTGCGCTAGATAAACTTGACATCCTTTCTGCATATACTTCTGGGTCTTTGTGCACGATATAATATTTAGCTTCGACTTACTTTTGCTGTCATAATCATCACCTCAGATTATCAACGTCTCATCTCCATAAGGGATACGAATGATCTTCTCGTCACAAACAATTACCGCATGGTACTTCGCCAACCAATCCATACCGATGATGACATCGAAACTACCAAGTTCTATGGGCATTAGGTCAATGTCGAACGGATGACCTAATAATCCTAACGTACAGCCTCTAAGGATAACATTGGTTTTTGAAATTCTTCCATTGACAAGTTCTATAGCATAGCTAGTGTCTAAAGTGGATGGTGCAACATCAAGCAAGGCACTAAAGGTAGATGACACAAAGCTCCTATCGGCACCCGAATCGAATAACATAGAAGCATAACAGTTATTGAGAAGGAACGTACATGTGACAACGTTGGAATCGAGGTTAGCTCCTCCTCCTCCAATGGCATAAGCCTTTGTTATAGCTTTATTGTTCCCAGTCTTGTTTCCAATCTTGTTTCCAGTTTTGTTTCCCCGGTTCTGATTCCTCAACTTAGGACAATCCTTCCTATAATGTCCCGGCCTCCCACACTCATAACAAACAACACCCGAATGATTCCCAACTGGGGCCCTCTAAGTATTTGGAGCAACAGCGACCGTATAATCCCTGGTAAAGTGACCAACCCTCTTACAGTTTCCACATCTCACAGTACACGGTCCTTCATGGTGCAACTTGCACTTGTTGCAGTAGGGGAGAGATCCCACATTCTGACCTCTATTATTTTGCCGATTGAAAGATGTTTATTGCCCATGGTTGTCTCTCAGGTTGTTGTCAAACCTTCTCTTGTTTTCAGCACTTCTAGCATATCCCTTCAGTTTTTGATCCATTAAATTGTTAGCAATACGGATTGCCTCTTGAAGTCTAGTGGGCTCAGCAGCAATCACATTCCCCTGGATATTGTCAGGTAAACCCCCAATGAATCTCTCAACTTTGTCCTCCTCATCCGAAACCATTCTAGTACACAATAAAACCAATTCTTGAAATCTACTAGTTTAAGCAGTCGAGTCATTTCCTTTCACAGTCAAGTTTCACAACTCGGTCTCCATTTTCTGAATTTTGTTTCTCGGGCAGTACACCTCAGTCATCAACTTCATAAGCTCTATCCATGTCATGGCATATGCAACATCAATCCCAATTGTTCTCTTATGAGTGTTCCACCAAGTCAAAGCACTGTCTAGCAGTGTGCATGTAGCATACTTCACTTGATTCTTTTGTGGACAATTACTAATGTGGCAACAGCTGTCTCCACTTCTAGAAACCAAACGAGTACAACACCAACCGTCCCTTTGAAGTTGAGTGGCTGGCACTTCAGGAAGTCTTGATATGTGCACTCTCGAGCAACATGCATAAAGCCTCCGAAGTTTACGTTGTGAATCTCATAACCATTTCCTCCTCCGTTCCCATTACCGTTTCCATTGCCGTTTCCATTGTCGTTCTCCTCCATTCCTATTTCCATTCACTCTTCTATTTCCGTTACCATTTCCATATCCTCCTCTATTTCCACCTTCATAATAATCACCATTTTTGCCTCCCTGTTCATCCCCACCTTCCGCTAGGGGTTCAAGGTTTCTGGCAGTGTCACGAGCTTCCAACGCTCTACCACTCGACGAGCAATTAGTTCATTAACTGCTTTACGTGTCATTGTCGCTCCAGATCGTGTGCTGGGCATTGTCCTACAATCATAACAATACATTGCACGATGAGATCTTTAGGTGATATATGATTATTAACGGGGTTCGATAAAAATAATAGGTTTCATCACATGGAAACACACAATCATAATAAATTTATGATAATGCCATAATTTAGTAATAATACGGTATGCAATGAGTAAAAGAAAATAACATTAGATTAAGACATCATAATATAGAATAATAGAAATTAGATTTCATATCATCAATGTCAACGGTTACATCATGGTTCCCAAAAGATAGGATTTACAAATCCCTAATAATACGCTACTATTAGATACTACGGATCAATACTAGAACAATCATGGAACAATCTAAGGACGGTAGCCTAAGTGCTTCCTAGCACATGCCTCAAGCCTACCAATCTGCACACGATTATAAAATCACAAACGTCGAATCTGCCTCGTCTCTCTCTGAACACACAACTCCCTACACTGAAATCGGGTAACTCTCTGACTCGCAACATCCAACATGCCTCTAAGCCTCGTATTATCCCATTCTAGCTCACTGATCCTCTCCGACTGAACATCACTCTGCTGACCCATCACTACAATCTTGTGCCTCTGATCCCTCTGAATGCTCTTAATAACCTGAACTCGGTGAACTGGGATCTCCATAGTATGATCATGAAATCTCTGTACCAAGTCTCCCAACGTCTCATAAGTAACCTCTATAGCTCCCTTCTCCTGAGCAGGCTCAGGGATATCATCTAACACTACAGGATGCGTAACTTTATCAACTATAACCTTAACCGTGCCCCTCGCACTCGTCTCGACCTCCTCTCGAGTAACAGTCTCAACCACAACCCTAGCATCTATCCCTTCAGCTCTAAGAGCATCCACATATGCAATACATTCATCAATCTCTACCTGAACCTCGAGATCGATATCAGGCTCTGAGTAAGGCTCATCACTACCCTTTCCATCAACATCATCCCTCAAACTAGTCTCTCTAGGTACAGACGACTCAGAACTCTTATCCGAACAATCCTCTAAATCCGTTGCAGATTCAGAACTCCTAATCCTCTTGCGAGGTGGTAATAGGTCAGCACGTACAGAAGACAATGCTCTAGGTACAGGTGAAGATACTAGTACAGATGTGGTAGGGGACCTACTCCTCTTGCAAGAAGGACCCACATAAGAAGAATGAGATGGTCTCTCGGTAATAGCAGCAGATGAATGAGGAAAACTCGGTATCGATAAACATAACTGATGACTAAATCCCATACCCGATGGTAGTGTTGGTGATGAATGATCCGAAGATGACTGACCAGATGAAGAATCGGATAGGGCATCTGAAGAAGAATCTGATGGCGTCTCTGATGATGAATCTGATGGCGAATCTCTTGATGAATCATCAGAAGTGAAGTAATATGATGAAGAGTAGTCAACTGAGTGTCTCAAAGCAAGACGGTGAGTAGGTAGCGGCCCAACCCTCTTCCTCGCAGTCATCATGTGTACCGGCCATTTAGGATGGTAGCGGTACGGTCGACCATAAGGAATAGGTTGTCCGGGTGAAACAATGGTAACTCGTCTACGATGAACACCAAATGGAGCAGGTCGAATCTGACCAGTAGGTGGTGCAACCTCAACAGGTGGTATATCATGAGTGGGTGATAGTGGTGTATCAGGTGCGTCATCATCTCATGAGTCGGTATGGATGAATAGAGATGTGTAGTGTGTAGTAGGAGCAGTAGGCGGTATCGTGGATGTAATAGGTGAGATGGTAGGTGTCTCAGTGGGTATCAATGAGGTGTCGTCATGAATGACAGGTGGATCAATAGTAGGTGTAGTGGCTGGCACAGTGGTAGGGATCCTACCAAACCAAAGAACTCGTCCAGAAGGTGTCCCAACACTCTCCTCAGAAGAATCCGAAGAAATGAAAATAGTAGATATAGCCATAACATGCACAAGCAAAAGTTTATATAAATTTCCTTTATATCAACCGTGCATGATGCAGGAAAAATAAATCAATGAATAAACCATCGAATGCAGTGCCGCGAAGTGGAATGCAATATAATTATAGTAATATTAGTTATACTTAGTATTTACTTATATATTACATATACATATTGCGTATACGTAAGATTACGTAAAGCACATATAATCACGTAAGGATCACATACTGGTTATAGACCAGACCTAGTTATACTACCTGGTTCTCAATAACCTTGGATCTCGATAGCAATCTATCACACCCCCAAATAGGGTCCCGTCAGAATAAGCGTCCGGGGATAACCTTGGCTATCAATACCAATCTGTCACACCCCCAAATAGGGTCCTGTCAGAATAAGCGTCCGGGGGCGTGACGTTCATGAATATCTCAAGTACAAAGCATAAAGAACGACCTCTAAGGGTACGTTTTGAAAATAAACACCGTTGCATTAAATTAAAATATTAATAAGTTTTACATCGATCAATTCAAATGATTTAAGAGTTAAAATGCAGAAGCTTAAATGAGTTTCAACAACAGTATTTAAAAACATAGATAAATTCTTGAAAACCGGTCCAAGCAAAAGACTTCACATAATTCAAGCAACAACATCCAAGCTAAGCACCTGAGAAAAACATGCTTAAAACGTCAACATAAAGTTGGTGAATTCATAGGTTTATTTCAAATAGTATCATTGTGGACCACAAGATTTCAAAACGTATGTGACAGTTATAGGAGATACGACTTCACAAAAATATAGAGCACTTCTAAAGTGTAAGTAGCTTATGTCTTCAACTTGTTCCTCTCTGAACAGTGACAATCTTTGAGCGGCGGAGTCTTTGAGGGAAGTAACAAGCTCTTTGACTCAATGAAACATAGAGGATACTAAGATCATGATCGTTCCTCCACCTGACCTATGTTTCTTCTCCTCAATCAGACAAAAGAACCTTCTTGTCTTTCCTCTCAAAGCAACTTCCAAAGACTTTACCCCTCTATCCACCAAAAGTAGGATAGCCTTCCCACAAGCGGTATGTTTGGTTTTTCCGTTGAACTGCATCATCCAAGACATCCAATCTGTGCCATATCTTTGGATGTTCCACAAAATGAGAAGGTTCAGAATACGGCATCTCTTGCACACTTTGATTTAGCATATCATTATTAGTGTTGTCAGAAATTGGTACCTCGGAGAAAACATATGATCCGTAACTAGACAAATTGGCCATAAGAACTGCTTTGGCTATAGAGATCTTGTCACAGTCAAAATCATATGCATCCAAATCATCTGCTTGATAAGCTGCATTGTGTGTGATGACTGACTGTGTAGTTGGACCTTCTACAATACCTGGATCTGCCAAGAATTCCCATTCTTCCTCATTTCCTTGAGCTTTAACCAATAGAACTTTATCCCTGAACCATGTTGCATCCCTTTTCCTTTTTGGCTTTGGACACTATCTTGCCATATGACCTTCCCTTTGGCAGTTAAAACACTTCACAACCCTTTGTTGATCTGAATAATTCCCTCATGTTCCTGAAGTATTAGCTCTTGTTCCTGAAGTACCAGCAACATAAGAATTTTGTCTCCCCTTAAGTGGTTGAATAGTCACCCTTCCATCATGAATAGTTGCTTGTTGTCTTGGGTTGGATGAATTTCTTAGCTAATTGTTGGTAGATGGGAAACGAGATGTGAGGATAGTAAACAGAAATGACATCATTTTGTTAATGGCATCAATAGGGTCATCTCCTTGCTTAAACATATGAACTGCTAGACCAGAGTCTATTTAAGGAAATTCAGCAAGGTGTGTTTGTTGATTAACCATGGAGATAGTATATTCAATTTGAGGAACAGATTGTGGTTGTGGACAAGCCTCTTGATGAACAGTTGATGAGTAAGCATTTGGATACGGTGCTGATGGATAAGTGATTGCAAGTGGTGTCGATGGATAAGTAGTTGAGTAATGTTATGTGGGATGAGTTAATCCATATTGAGGAGACTGAGATGGTGAAAACTTTTGTTGAAACTGAGGATTGTTGTATGAAGAATGATAAGTGTTGAAGTAAGATGGTGTCATTTGATGATTTGCAACTAATGCAAGTGGATCTTGACTGCGTTCATGTATGAGACAGACTTCATTGGCATGGAGCTCGTGTTGTGTAAGAAATGCATGAAGCTGATCAAAGTTGGTAGTATGCAAATCTTTTACAAGCTTGACATTAGTCACAAACTTACTCCATTCAGGTGGAAGAATGTTTAAGAATTGGTATTAACTTGAAATTGTTCCAGTTTCATTTTGTAAATGTTCATGTCATTCATCAGCTGTGTAAATCTCAAGTAATATTGATGAAGTGATTCCCCTTTGATGTGAGCAAACTTATCAAATGCATCATACAGTTTACACTCCCTTTCTTGCTTTGTTAATGAAGTACCTTGCATTAGTAGTTGAACTTTTTCTCATAGATCTTTGGCAACTCTGTGATGATTAACAAGTGAATAGATATCAGTTGGAAGACCTTGAAGAATGATATTGATTGCCTTCATATCACAATCAGCTTGATTTTTCTCAGTAGCAGACAATTCAGCATATTTCTTTGTCATGATCACCCCCATTTTCTTCAATTGTAGGCCAAATGAGTTAACCATGTTTAACTGATTCAAGTATCATTCTTCTGTTCTCTCTGTTTTGCATGTATAGCTCCATTCTACTTTTCCAAGAATCATACAGGTCTTTGTCCAACATAGGTGGACGATTGTCAGCACCAGAGAGTATCATGTACTCAGCAAGAGTATTCCTTTGTCCAATTGGAATCATTGGATCCATATTGATTTGATATGTCATTAAGATGAAAGATGATCGTACAGTGATTGGAGGTTGTTGTGTTAAAGTGAGATTTGATTATTGTGATTGAGTCTTTAGAATACACGAGATTTTACAATTCTTGATAAAACCGAGAAAACAAATTTTCACGGGATATTACAAATCAAAGAACAACCGTATAATTCTCCTAATGAAAGTGTATAAATCTCCCAAGCAAAGCGTATAATTCTTTCAAGCAAAATGTATAATTAGCCTAGAAAGTGAGGTATAAATCACCCAAGAGAAATCACGTATAATTCGCCCATGAAAAACAACGTATAAGTCGCCTGAAGAGAACAACGTATAAATCGCCTAATGAGATACGTATAATTCGCCCAAGTAAATACGTATAACTCGCCTGAAGAAAAACGTATAAGTCGCCTTAAATTAATATGTATAATTCGCCCAAAGAGCAACGTATACATCGTTTTAAGAGAACACGTATAACTCGCCTTTAAGAGACACGTATAACTCGCCTTAGTGAATACGTATACTTCGCCTAACAGAACAACATATAACTCGCCTAAAAGAATACGTATAATTCGCCTGTGGAAATCACGTATAACTCGCCTACACACCTTCGAATCTCAAAACACAAAAATCTTAAAAAGACTCACTTTTTGACGTTTTTACCCGATTTTTCTTGTACTCCTTACCTATATAAGACTATTAGAACCTTAAAAACACAAACTTTAACGTTTTTAACATGAAAATTTTGAAATCAAGATTCTAGTACACAAAGCCTATTTTCGAAAAAAAATGTTAAAAATATCAAGATTTTGAAGTTTTTCCTAGGATTTACTTGTACAACTAGACTCTACTAAGGTAAATAAGCAATAAAGTAACAAACTTTATGGTTTTAAACCCACAAAATATGACAATCTTTTGGTATGGTTTGAACCACCTAACACGCCTAAAACGAGTAACAAACGCACACAAAACCTTCACAAACACCCCATGGCTCTTGATACCAAATGTAGAATGTCTTAATGCATAATGTTGATAAAAATATAATGCCTAAAAACATTACTAATATTTTTTCACATCTTTACGTTTTGATAATCACAAAATATAAAAACGTTCAACGTAAAATTAAACGTAAACAAGTAATTAGTAGTAAATTCTCATTTCAACAAATACATCACTTAAAGGTATGAATAAATAAATGCTTAATGCATTTTATGATCAAAAGAAATTTTTATTCAACCTCACACTTTTATAAAATGTTGTAAACATTTTATAAACATTACAAAACATTTTCTACAATTAAAAGAAATGTTTTATTCAAAATAAACATTTTGAAATTCAAATTTTCGGACCTAAAACGGCTAGAAAAGTTCCAGAAAATCCCCCCTACACAAAAGACAAACTGGGGAAGCCCTAGTCTTGGGCGGCCCCCTTAAATACACGGCCGACCCCCTTAAAATTAAGGGGACCGCCCACCTATTTAAGGGGACCGCCCCTAGGTAGACGCTCCCCCAGTTTGTCCTATAAATACTGGACTTTTCCCCATAATTTTCTCACCTTTTGCACTCATTCTTTCTGTTCTAAAACAGCCCACACATCTCATCAAAATCCTTTGATCATTTAATCATAAAGCTTTGTTTCCAAGTGATCCAAGCTATGTTTTTGAAAAAATTTGGTTTAGATTTAACAAAAAAATTTCTCCACATTTTCTTTCTTACTTCATTTGCATGTGCCAACTGTTCATCATATTCCTGTGACGCTGGTTTAAAATTTTCATAAAGATTATTTTACTTTGTGTAATCATAAGGTTTCACTAAGTCTTTATTCAATTTTGATCTACTCTCTTTTTCAAGAGTCAAGGTCTCTTCCCTATTAGGGGTAAATCTGCTTGCAAGATCAGAAGTATCATATGGGATCTCATACAAACATGGCTTTTCAGATTGAGCTTTCTTGAGGTACATAGGATTTGAAAAAATTGGTCTACCATTGAATGTTGAGCCTTTGAGAGCTAACATATGAATGGTTTGAATTGATTGATTCCTTATATAAACAATTTCATTCAAAAACTTTAATTGCTTTTCCATTGAAATCATTTTGTCAATGTCTTTTTCTTCCTTAAGTTTCAAATCCGTTATTACCTTGGTTTTCTCTTTGACAAGACCTTAGTAAACATTCTTTGTTACTAGATTTGTTTGGATAAACTCATCGTGTTTCTCTTTGACAACTGAATTTCACAAGCTTTAAGTTTTAAACCTTCTTTTATGTCAATTTATTTTTGAGCTAATAGTCCTAGAGTTTCATTTAACTTACGTTCAAGTTTGTCATAATCAACTATACGGTCATTTAAGGTCTTGTACGTCTCAAGCTCAGTTTGTTTACTTTGAAGTGCAATTAGGCAACTATCCCGAGTAGTATTAGACTCCTCAAGATTGGATTTGCACTCTTTTATTTCTTGAGTCAATGATGCGTTTGATTTCTTTAATTGCTTTAAAATCTTTTTGTTCTCTTCAGTATCAAGTGTTAAATTTGCAATTAAATTAGCAAGCGCAACACGCTCATCATCACATTCTTCAGCATTTGGTCAGTCTGAATATCATTATCACACATATCTGGTCAATCAGGATTGACATTACTATCAACCTTTTCTACTACACATATGTTACTAATGGATTCAGGTTTCTCAGAATGCTGTCTCTCATTGGCAAACACATTATATTCAACATCGTATTGTACCTTTTTTAATGGCTCAGTATCAGTTCCTGAGTTTGCAGTAGGAACCTCTTGAATCTTTTCCATATAGTTGTAATGTACTTCTAATTCTTGTTCATCAATCTCTTCATTCGTGTCCTCTAGCCAATCAACTTGCTCTGCTTGTAATGGAACACCTTTCTCAGCTTGTTTGCGCAGCAACATCTGTTCCTTGTGATACGTGTAGTCTTTTACCCTTTTGGTTTCCTGCAATCCTTCGCAAAATGACTAAATTCCTTGCAATTAAAACACTGTATCCCAGTCTGCTGCACTATCTGACTGCCTACAGTCTCCCTAGCCCCAACAACAGTCACTGTCCTCTGATTCCCAAACTGACCAGTCTAATTTTCATTCTTGTACCTTGGAGAAATATCACATTCTTATTTTTGGAGTTTAAAGAAGTTTTGGGGTTGTTGTTGGTAGGTTTGTAGATCTTTTTGAAGTACTTTGCAATGAGTGCCAAGTTTTTCTGCATATCCTTATCTCTCTGAGCTTGTTCTGGATCATTGTCTTCTTCAGAAGCTAACTCATATGGAGGTGTGATTGGTTTGGCTATCTCTTTGCCTTTGTATTTGGTAGTTGCATTAGATCTGGTAGAAGATGATTGTTTTGATGGTGGTGCATATGATTTGTGAGATTTTGGTGCTTGATAATAAGGATCTGTGTATTGCTGAGCAGCAACAACAAGTGCTAATGGGTTTGCATTCTTGGCTATTCTTTCAACACGGATTTCATTAACTTCCTTTTGATACTGTTTCAGAATGTCAAAGAGCTTATGATATGAGATTGTGTCCAAGTCATGATTTTACTTGACAATTGTCACAAAGGTGCAACTTGCGCGGTAAAAATCATAGGCAAAGGTTCGATTTCTCAAGACTCTTAATAATTGATAATGTTGTGCACGTAGAATAACTTAAACATATAACTTGCTTAGTGTAGGGTTCAAAAATATGTGATAGAAAATGCAAGTAATATTTACCGAACCACGATAGCAAAATAATCAAAGACGAAAAAGTTATAGGAAAAGGAATTAGGAAAGGAGGAATATATGTAACGAAACTAGGAAATAAACCAGAAGAAAAAATATGCCTTGCAACATTGGACAAAAACTCCACACTATAGAATAGGAAATTAGGTCACGATATTATGCATTTAATTTCAATCATTGCATCTATAAGGAATTAGTTAGAAACCTACCCATCTAAAATACGACCAACTTTTTGTTTGCTTGCAAAAGATTGGAAAGCAAGCTCATTCAAGTCAATGGCTAAAAAATATAGTTTCATACAACTAGTTGCCTTAGAATAACTCCATATGGATTTGTTTGGCCATTCCGCCATACGAAGCTATAGAGGAAATTAATTAATCTCCAAAGATTCTTGGAAGAATCTTTCCAAAGATTCTTGGAAGAATCTTTCCATGAATCTAATATTTTCAACAACTAAATGCCAGAATCAATTAATCTCCAAAGATTCTTGGAAGAATCTTTCCATGAATCTAATGTTTTCTGCAATTGTTCCTTTTCTTTGACAACTTTCCTTCCTATTCTCCTATATCTTTTAAGCTTTTCATCTTTTTCATATATTTCATTTGCCTGAAATGTAAGCTTTTTATTTAGAGAAAGTTGCTGTTTTTGAAAAGTAACAAGTTGAGCTTCTAGTTTCTAACAGCTTGGAAATAGGCATAGTATTTGTGCTTCTTTGATCACCTAACTGTTTCATTTTGTTCATCTAACACGTGTTTTAAGCTTATTGTATGAATCAATGAAGATTTTAGAATACAAAGGTTACCTCATTACTGAGCTGATAGCCTAGTGCATGATTTTTTCTTCAACTCAATATGTTCTCACTAGTTGACAAATCCTATCATCCATGTCGCAAACCCATCTTATTCTTCTTTGCTTCCCAGCTTCTTGATGTTGATCAATGAGTCACTGTTACTTCATTCCAAATCGTGTCCCTTTCTAAATGAATCAATCTCAACCATCTATTTTTTCATCAAAAATAAAAAAAAACCCACTTTCCACTTTTTAAAAACTAAAAACATCTTACAAACGGTAAATAGTCTCACGATAAAAAAATTTTTACATCGCGTCGAGTATTTTTTTTTTCTTTCTGTAGACGGGTGACACGATATTAATTTGTGGAAGGTTTTTTCGATTTTTTTTTCAGTAACGAATTACTGAAAATCATATATGATTCGGTATAAACGAATCCATATATGATTCAGATAAAAAGGATCATATATGATTTCATAAAATCATATATGATTTCATAAAATCATATATGATTTGTGATTCCGACGAACTTTTTTTCAATTTTGTTTCAGTTACGAATTGTGAAAATCATATATGATTCGTATGACGAATCATATATGATTTCATAAAATCATATATGATTTCATAAAATCGTATATGACTTCATAAAATCATAAAAAAAAGTTCGTCGAAAGTACATAGTGTCGCCCCTCTATAGAAAGATAATTTAATTCTCGTTGCGATGGTATGTTTTGTTTTGCGTAACGATTAACAGTGCGTGAGATATTTAATTTTTAAAAAAGAGGTGGAAAGTGAGTTTTTTAATTTTTGATGAAAAAATGAGTGGCTAAGATTGGTTCATTAGGTCTATGACAAATATTGGGTGTATATTGAACTTTTGGCTTGCTGTACATTCCCTAGCAAAGTGACCAGTGTTGTGACAATTGAAGCATTCAAGCTTCTTTTTGTCAAAGCTAACAGGTGTTTTTCCATCCACTCGAACTCTCCTTCCTGTTTTCTTATAGAACTTCTTCATTTGAATAGCAATCATTGCTATTTGCCAATTTATGTCCATCTCTTCAATGTCTACATCATCAATTTGTTCCAGATCTTCATGAAGTAAGTCCCAGTCCTCTGATTGTTTGGCAAAGAGGGAATAGATTACTTCATCAGCAAAACCAGCAAGAACTTCTTTTTCAGGAATATTGGTTGAAGAAGTAGAAGGAGTGCAAGTACTGTAGGCACCAGTAAAACCAGACTTAACTTTATTAGTGCTACTTTTGCTTTGTGAAACAAAAGCAACATTTTGAGCACTTGAAGATGTTTTTGAAGCACCTTGAATTTCTTGCTCAAAAACTCTAAGGTTATTGTACAAATCATCAATAGATAAAGTGTCAATCTCTGGATTAGTTCTCATAGTCATTGCCAGATTGGACCATGCTGGGGGCAAAGATCTAAGAAACTTATGATTTGCATCCTCAGTTGATACTTCAGCACCATGAGCTTCCAATTGAGAAAGTAACTATTGAAATCTGTCATATCCCTTTTCTAGCCCTTCTGAATTGGATATTTTAAATGCTTCAAACTGTTGTTTGAAAACAGCCTTCTGCATTTTCTTTGAATTTGCATTACCACCAAACCTAGTTCTGATGGCTTCCCAGATCTCTTTTACATCATCCGTTCCATGAAATCTTCTCATATGCTCCTTGGGAATGGCCATCAGCAAGATATTCTTAGCCTAACTTTCTTTTTCAACAGCTTAAATTTCTGCAGCAGTTACTGGTGAAAGTATTCGAACAATACAATCCTTTCCAGTTGAAATTATCTTCTTGGAGTTTCCATTCTGAATTACCTTCCAAACATCATTGTCAATGTACTCAAGGTAATGCTCCATCTCCATAGCCCATATATCATACTCCTCCTTCTTCAGAATTGGGAGTTTGATATTTGAGATAGCAGTTGTTTGAGGAATCACCTGTTGTTGTTGTTTAGGTGCAACACGTGGTCCTGATGCATCTTCATGGTTTGATTCTTCATCATCACTGAGATGTTGTGAGAACTCATCATTAGCAGGTTGAGACATTTTGTAAAGATCTGAAAGAGAGTGTTTGTTTGTGGTTTTAGTGATTCTTCTTATTCAGAGTCCCTCTAATGGCTCTGATACCACTTGTAGGTCCTAGGTCTTGGATCTATATAGCCTTTGTAAGACAATAGTTAACTTGAATAAATCCAAATCAACTATGTGAGAGACACTGACTATGAATATCAAGTGTTAATGCGGAATCTTAACACAAGAATTAAGAAGAACAATAATACTAATTTTGCTATTGATTTCTATTAAGCTTCAATGCTTCTATTACATATATAAAACTCTATGCCGTAGGGTTCCTTTTATACACCAAGGAAAACCCTAGCAGGCTTTACAAAACGTGTGAAAGGATAATGCATATCCTTTCCTAAGATATCTCCTAAAATATCTCTAAGATAACTATTACTTCTATTCTGTTACATAAACAGACTTAACTATATACGACCAGTACTAACTATAGTACTGTCACTCTACCAGTACTAACTTTAGTACTGCCAGACTTAACTTAGTACTGCCAGAACTAACTAATTACTACCAGACTTAACTGTTATACTACCAGTATTAAGTCTTTTACAATCTATTTCCCAACAAACAAGTAAATGAGAGTGAAGTGCTTGATTATGTGTTTGACAGTCGTGAAAGTGATGAGGATGATAATCCAGTAAATGATAGGTTTAAAAAGGTTGAGGATACTGGTGTTAAAGTTTGTAATACACTATAAAATATATATACTAATATAACCTTAAGAGCAATTAAGAAAATTCCCTAAGGACTTTTCAGCAACACTTAAACAGCTACATTGACTATATGTACATCAAATCATATAGTTTCAGACTATTCTCATCACTTCCAGGTGTGTTAACTCTTGTGAGAGGTGAATCATTGAAACTTTAAATAGATTTGCTGTCTTTTTACCAGTTAGCCATTAACTCTGAGTAGCCAGTCCTTTGGCCACCAGAAAGGTGCATGTCCATGGTCGACTGAAAACCATTTCAACTCTCAGTACGTGAAACATTGGTAAAGTTTATCCATATGTTTTTGGCAAACCATTATAGCTATGAACGTAATTGATATGCCCTTTACCTGTAGCCGTTTATACTCAGGGCTATTCAATCCTTTGGCACTTAGAAAAGGTAAATTCCTTGGTGATTGATTAACCATGACCAACTCTTTGTACATGAAACTTGGTGAGTTGATGTACCATCCACTTTTTGGTAAAGTGTCAACCATCTAATATGGATTTGCACTTTGTCTTTACCATAAGCCATAATCTCAGTGACTAGTTATGGTTTTTCCACAGCCTTTACCATAATCCATAAACATTGGCTAGCCAACTCCTTACTAATCAGATAGGTGGATTGTATAATCCCATAAAATTTTTGGCAATTGTCAGCCATTAACGGATTTGAGAAGTCTTTAAACCAAGACGTTTGCTCCTGGACTAGCCAGTCCTTATGTCTGTTAGACTTGGTGGACTAATGACCATTTGTTGTGTTAGTGCATAGCACCTCCACCAAGTGTTGTTCTCCTCATCTCCATTCTAGATATCTAACTCATCAACCTTCATTACTTTCTAATGCCAGCTTGCTTTTCCATCATTTTCAAAAGTTTATAGCAATCCTCATCTGGTTTTCTCCTTGAAGTTTCTTGTCAAACATAGCCTTTGCACACTTCAGCAACAAAGGATACTTTCTTTCTATTACATATAAACATCTACAGACTCCAATTTTCAAACAGTAAATACTCTTCAAGCATCAAAGTATCTCCAATAAATTTAACCTTCGTTGAACCTGGCAAACTCCAAATTGAATCCTATACTAAGTGGGTTTCTTCAAACAATGTTTTTCAAGTATTCCAAAGTCCTATTTCAAATTCATCCTCTGGCTCATTCATACCATGTTTTCTCATGACAATCATGTATAGCTTTGTAAGATCATCTCTTGATATGTCAGTCAGCATTGCTCTAAAACTTATTTATACCATATTACTGTGTTCCATCTCCCTTGCACTCTGGTATACACCTTCCTTCCTTGCTTAATGAACTTGTAATTGCTATACCAGTGATTTGTATCTATCAAGAACAGAATAATGGAATTTAGTACCTGAAGTAGAATCATACTTTTTACATTAGCCTTTCAATCTGAATCTCTAGTGATTCATCCTTTCACCTCAAGGTGTGTGTGAAGGAATCCTTTCCTTGCATCTGTTTTCTCCTCTTCTAGTCCTTCTTGGTTGGGCTTATCATCTTTGTCTCATTCACCTTTCTCCTCTGTTTGGTTAGTACTTTATCATCAAACTTTAGCTTAGTTTTCAGTTTCAAGTTTTTTGAAGCTCTTCACCAAATCTCTTCAAACTTTCCTTTGTTGCTTCAAAGTTCATGTGGACATAGGTATTCAATTGCTTAACCAAATTTTCAAATTCAGCTTTCACTTTTTCAAAATTCAACTTCTTCAATTGATTCAACTTCCATGTCCCTTGATTCTTTAGAAAGTTTGACATATAGTTCCTGAGCTGTGTTTGAGTCATGGGCTTATCCCTTTTGCTCCTACTCCTTTCCTCTGCAAAGTGTTTTCTTCTTTGATTTACCAATTCACCATCCTTTTTGCATAATCTTCAACAGTAAGAAAGCTTTCCAAGCACACTTTCTTCAATTCTGCAATTTGCTTCAAGCTTGCTCATATTGTGTCCCAATCTTCAATCAGTATAAGATTAAGCTCAAACTAGAACTTGAGCCTTCTTTTCTTTTTGTTCCTCTTTAATTCTTTCTCTTCAGCCATCCTTTAGCTAGAAGTGAATCCAAATGAACTTTTTTGGCCACTTCTTCCTTTCCAAAACGTTTTCTAAGGCATCTAATCTGATAGCTTCAGCAAGTCCTCTTCTTCTTAAAGAATTTGTTCATTTGTCTTTTCTAGAAGTTTGAGTCCTCTTCTTCTACATATGAGCCTTTCCTCTCTTTACCTATGTCTGGAGAAGAACTGAGACTCTTATGCTACATGTATTAACTGGATCACTGCCAACTATAACATCCAAACTGCCCAGCATTAATCTCATTAAATACCAGCACTAACTTAATCTGCCACCCAGTATTACTTCTTACAAAAGCAACTTAACCTCTTCAAAGTCCAAACCAGTACCAGCAATTACTTTTGAACCTTCCTCCTCTTGTATCATTCGTTTCCTTTATCAACTGACTTGATCTTTTTAACTTTTGTTAAGATTGCAGCAGCTTCTAAAGTTGTAGGGCTTATGTCTTCAACTTGTTCCTCCCCTGAAGCATTGACAGTCTTTGAGGGAGTCTTTGAGGGAGTAACAAGCTCTTGTAACAAAGAAACCAGAGGATCTAAATCATGAAACTTCCTCCCCTGAGCCTCTGTTTCTTCCTCTTCAGAATCAGACAAAAGAATCCTCTTGGTCTTTCTCTTCAAAGCAACCTCCAAAATCTTTACTCTTTCCACCAAAGTGAGGATAGCCTTCCCAAAGGTCTGTTTGGTTTCCTTGAGCTGCTTCTCCAAGTCATCAATCTGTGCCATTAACTGGGAAGTAGTAGCTTCTTGGCTAGGTGTAGGGTGTTGTTGGTCCAGTGATGGTGTTCAAAGGTATGCTCCATTGGTTCATGTGCAGGTGAAGGTGTAGGTGAGGGGGATGCATTGGTAGTTTCAGCAATAGGTGTAGGTGGTGCAGGTTGAGATAGAGGTGGAATAGTTGTGGCTTCAGATGGTATAGGTTGTGTTGTAGGTGGTGTTGGTGGTACCACACTAGATGATGGTTGAGGTTGAGTGACAGATGGAGCTTCTTGTCCTGCACTTGGATTAGCAATAGACAACATAGCAGGCAACAAAGGTCTTGGTACCCCTCTAAAACCCCTTTTCATATTTCTAAAAATCTTTTTGGTCAATGTCACAGCCGAATAAGGGTGTTTGTTTTTAGTTTGTATATCCAAAATAAGGATACATCAAGAACTTTGTTTTACTTTTCAAGTTTGCCACCATGCCATCAAAAATTAGTTTTGAAAAATTATAAACTCTGCCAGTGGAAAGACAAACAAGGCATAGCAATATTGGCAACCAAATTGATCCCCTCCACCACAGTATAGAGCTTATACAATGTAAAATATGGTGGACTAAGAATCTCCACTGGGGTGTGAAAAAGCTTTTCCAAACGGTAAAAGATACATCAGTAGGATACCCCATATACCCCATCCCCTTAAAAATCTCATTGTTTGGCAACATGGTAATCCCTGAAGCATCTGCTAATTGAAGCTTATTTCTAATAGATGCCTCAGTGATTGTATACGCAATAGTATCAATAGTTGCGTGTAATTCTAGAGTCCCATTAGCAAGAGTTTTGGCAGTAGCAGTCTGCCAAAACTGTTTGACTAGGGAATCATGGATAGTAGGATTAGTAGTTAAAGCATACCTGAGGTTGGAACCTCTTAGAAAATCCACTATCTCTGCAAACCCTGCACTTTCATCAGGTTTGCGCAAAAATCCCACTTGATTATGTTTGTCGCAGTATTTTAATTGAGCCATGAGTTGAAAGTTGCAATAAAAGGTAGTGATGTGGACTGAAAATTACTGGGTTTAGTTACGAGTGAGGTTCTAGATGCTGGTTAAAAAAATTGAATATATCCTTTGTAAAGATAAGGAAGATTTTTACTTTGATAAGAGGAGATAGCAATAAAAAGATAAGTATGAAAGAGAAATCAAACTTTATCTATATATAGCTTCTCTGTTAACGACAATACCGCCGTAAAAATCTATAACGGTAATATTTAAACAGTGTTTAAACAGCAAAGGTCAATTTTCCCGCAACCAGCACTAACTATAACCTACCAGAATTAAAATTAACACTACCAGACTTAACTTTGGTCAACCAGAATTAAGTATGTTTCAACCTGAATTAACTCTATTTCAACCAGAATTAAGTATTTACTGAAGACTTACACAACAAAGACCTTATCACACCTTCTTTACATCTGCAAATCCATGCTATTCCTACAAGAATTAATCTAAAACAAAAAAAACATTCTGGCAAAGAGTTTTGTATAATATCAGGAATTAACTGAACTAACTACCTAAATATTATACTACTATCACTCATATTATAATACTACTTAAGCCAGAATGTTAGTGATATGAACTAACTATCATAATTATACAAACTAGAGAACTAAGCCTCCCCTTAAATGAGCTATGGGTTATCAACCAAACTAACAACTAAGAAATTAAACCGAAAGACCCATCAAAAGGTAAGTCAATAGGTCACTATATTTAGTCTGTGTGAATTTTCTCCCACTAATGAGCTTCTCTCATAACAATCTCTTAAAAATTGGTGCCGTATCCGATGTGCTTTGTCTTGGAAATAAACACTGTTTCTTCAACAAGCAAATTGTGCTTTCATTATCAATGTGGATTTTTGGTATCAGAAATTGAAACATAGTCAGCAGTTGATTTTGAGACCCTCAATTACTTGTCCATAGCAATTTGCAGCAGCTACATATTCAGCTTCAGTTGTAGAAGTAGCCACTAAGGTCTGTTTCTTGCATTGCCATGAAGAAAAGTCTTTTGAGACCAAGAAATTGATAACACTTGTTGTGGATTTTCCTGTCAAGGTTTGACCATCATCGATCTATATAGTCAGATATGAAAGCTATCCGGTCAAAAGTGAATCTCTATTGGATACCACAGCGCTAAATTGGGTTTGCCCTTAAGGTACTTAAAGATTCTCTTCACAGCATTGAGATGTGAAGTCTTGGGAGTGACCTGAAAACAAGAACAAGCACATACTGCAAACAATTATATAAGCGGAGGCAGTTAAAAATACATGATGAGACCTATAAGATCTGTATAAGTGTACAACACATCAACAACTTCCTCATCATTTGTTAATGCCACATTGGTCTCTATAGGGTTATGAGTTTTTAAACTACAAGATCAAATTTCTTGAGTATCTCAGCTACATACTTGTCCTGAGATATGAAGATTCCTCTTTGTTTGTTTGACTGACTATCGCTAGAAAATAATGATCAGTTCGACCCATATAACTCATCTGAATTCTACTTTTCATCAGGCATCAAAACTCATCACATCAACAGTCTTTTTATGGTACGAGTCCAAAAATGATATCATCAACATACACTTGAACCAGCATGATATCCTTCTTGTCCCTTTTAATAAATAAAGTCTTGTCAATCGTACCCCTCTTGTATCCATGCTTCTCTAGGAATGTTGATAGAGTAGCATACCAAGCTCTAGGAGCTTGATGCAGTCCATACAAAGCTTTGACCACCTTATAAACCTTCTTAGGGTGATTAGGATCAACAAAGCCAGGAGGTTGTGAGACATAAACCTCTTCATCTATAGTGCTATACAGAAAGGCACTTTTTACATCCATTTGGTATACTATGAACCCCATAAATGAGGCAAAGGCTAAAAATAACCTGATAGCTTCTATTCTTGCCACAGGAGCAAAAACCTCATCATAGTCAATACCCTCTTCCTGCGTGTACCCTTAGGCCACCAATCTTGCCTTATTTCTGACAACCACTCCTCTTTCATCTCTTTTATTTCTGTAGACCCATTTTGTACCAATTACCTTCATTCCGTAAGGTAGATCTACAAGAACCCATACCTGTTGCAGCTTAAACTGTAACAACTCCTCTTGCATGGCTTGAACCCAACTGTCATCTTGTAGAGCTTCAGAAATCTTTTTAGGTTCCTCCTGAGATAGAAAACAGGCAAACAAACAATGTTGTTGATCTTTGTGATTGTTTCTTTGCTGCTTTTGAATATAGCTGAAAAGTACATGAGCTCCTAATTTTTGCTGCACTTTGCTTCTAGTTTGCACAGCTGACTTAGGATCACCAAGTATTTGACTTTTCGGGTGAATATTGTGAATCCTAAAAGTAGGAGTGGACTCAACTTATGATTTCCGTGGGAAAGCGATGAATCAGTTATCCACCTCTTCATCACAAGATGCCTCATCAAAAATTCCTGTCTCAGACTTGTGAAAAATTTCGAGCTCTGGCATAGGTGAATCATCAGGATCAAGCTTACCAGTATTAACTGGTTCTCTACTAAAATTAACTAAAGGAGTATTGGTAGAGTTGTTTTCAGGTACTGTCCCTAAATGCTTTAGAGTAATTTCTTCCAACTCTCTTCTAAAAGCTAAAATCTTAGGATTTCATCGCAGTGTCATAGAAAGAAGCCTCCTTCTCTTTTGAGAATTCTATTCAAGATATCCTCTTTCTTGAATTTGTAAAGACTTCCTTTGTATACCAACTTTCTATTAGTATTCTTTAAGCTGAAGCCATAACAATAACTTCTGCATCCTCATCTTTTGTCCTTATAAGCATTAGCATTTGGGAGTATGTAAAGTAACCTACCTGATAGTTACTGTCGAAGCATCTGATACCACATGTAGGTCAGAAACCACATGTATCCATGTTTTGGATCTATATATCTCTTTTGTAAGACTATAGCTAACTATTGGAAATAAAAACCAAATTAACTATGTGAGAGACATTGACTAAAGAATATCAAGTGTAGATGTGGAATCTGTTCACACAAGTATTAAGAAGAAACAATATAATAACTACTTTTCAGTCTATTGATATCTATTAAGCTACTAATGCTTCTATCCTTTTTTAAAACCTCTATGTCGTAGGGTTCCTTTTATACACCAAGGAAACCCTAGAAGGCTTTACAAAACACGTGAAACGATAATGCATATATCTCTAAGATAACTATTATCACTATTCTGTTACATAAACAAACTTAACTAAATACCACCAGTACTAACTATAGTATTGCCACTCTACCAGTACTAACTATAGTACTGCCAGACTTAACTTAGTACTGCCAGACTTAACTTAGTACTGCCAGACTTAACTTAGTACTGCCAAAACTAACTAATACTAACTCAACTTTAACTGTTATACTACCAGTATAAAGTATTTACAATATTATTTTCCCAACCAACATCACACCAGATATATAAAACGATAAAATAAATATTAATTGAAAAAAGATAGAAAATGGAACCGAATTTGAAAAGTCGCAATTTAAAAACGATCCCATGCCGAATTAATAGCTAAAGAATAATATACAAACAAATTCATATATTCTTAGCCTTATTAATCCTTAAGCTCCAGCGCCTCATGAGTTGACCAGGTAACCAATAAAACATCACAAACAAAGAACTGTTAGAACAATATAACATTCATACAATCAATAACTAATTTTACTCTAAATCTTTGTAGCCCCAAAACGTAACCATAATCACAAAATTAGCTATCCCAAATACTCAATCCTTATGTAGAGCGCCATGAAGTGTTCAGCTAACAATTACAAAAACTATGACCCAATTCTTTAATTATATATCCTCAGCGAGTGCCTCAAAATAGCTGCAAACTAATTTATCTATCTAGCGTAAGAGAGATACTGCTCAAGCCAAATACACACAGAAATAAGCTCTAAAATACTGATCACTAGCTACGAAACCCTCTATTTGACAGATCAACGTTAGTGTAATAAGCTCTGAAATGAGACTAGCTAGATTAAACAGATTAAGCAAAAACAAAATAAGCAAACTTAACTAAAATCAAATACGATCAAACAAAACTAATATGCTACTACTATCTAAACCCAATAAGCAAACGATATAAGCATAAAATAGCTAGGAAATTCGAATCCAGGCCTTTGACTAAGCTAAAAGCACCAAAACTATTTAAATCTCAACACAATTAAGCGAATAAGCTAACGAAAACTTGATCTACACAATTAAAACTCTCATAAATTTGAATGAGCTATTTAGAAGTTATAAAAATTAGAAAATATGAGCTTCTATAAAAAAAAATGAAACAAGCATATCAATAAGCTAGATCAAACTTATTTGAGCTTATTATTTCAAAAAGTGATTTAAAAGCTTTTTATAACGAATCGAATTAGCTTTAAGAGCTTATAGGAGTCATTATTTAAGCTGTTAAGAACTTTTGATAACAATAGGCTGCATTAATAAGCACGAAGAAACAGCTTATTAGATAAGCTTCACGAAAAGGAAATGAAAACGAGAGATTAAGCAAACAAAAGAAACAAATCGAGATCTTTAATCAAATTCAAACAATATTCATTAAATCATTTTATAAAGCTTGAGACAAGAGCTGAGTTACAATAAGTAAAAAAATAAAGTTTATAAGCTATTACAAAAAAGAAATAAGCAAAAACACCTAAAACTAAACTAAAGAAAAAATTAAAAAACTGCTCTAAAATGAGGGGAGCGAGTTTATTTTAATAGGGGATGAGGGGGTAAAGAATGTAACTTTTTGTCCCAATCATTTGAGCCCATGAATTGCTTCGATTTCACTGCGCCTCTATCGTGTCAGTTGTTCAGAGAATATATATCCATCCGAGAATAGATCGTGGACGCCGGGACCACTTCCCCACTTGGCTTTCATGTCTACACGTAATGATAAGATTTCGGTTCGTTGATCATGTACGCAATGAGCTAGAATGAATTGCACAATTTACTTGGCCACGTGGTCGAATTCTACTTGTCCTCAAAATTGAGTGCGCATGCATGTGATAAACTTTAATTTAATTCTTGTTCACGTGATTCTGATGTCACACCAATTTTTCGTTTTTAATTTAGATTTTAGGCTTTAATATGGGTTAAGTTATTAGAGGGCTGGCCCGGCCCATTATGTGGGTTACGGGCTGGCCCATTAAGATCTGGAGGTGCCGTTGAACTTGTTTTTTCGCGCTTTTTCCACTCTCGTGCTCGGTTTTGTCTTGCTTTTGTTTTTATTTTGTCCTTTATTTGATATCCGGTACCTGCACATACATAAACACCAAAACAACATATATTTGCAATTTTTATTATGTTTTTGGTCTTTTGGGGTCGTTTTACAAGGTAAAAAGTATGTATAAAATAGCGAATACCAATACAGCGTATTCGTTAAACGAATACAGCATATTCGACACAGGTATCAATACGGCGTATCCTGGGGTATGGGATTTCGGCATATCGCCTTCCTGTACATAGTTTAGTGTATTTATGTTCATTCTAACCAAACGAATACACGGAGATAGAATTGCATTTGTTTTCTGAGAATTTACACAGGACCTCGTGAAAGAAATATCGACAAATATTGGTGGAGAATTTACAAATCTAGAGATCTTGAAGTGTTGGAGTCTTGAAACTTCAAGGGGGCTGTTCAACACTATCTTACTCGCAAAACGTAACATGGAGAATCTACCGAGCAAAGTATCAGGGGAGTATCTTATTCTAATTCTTTTTAATTCCCGTATTTAATGTTTTATATATACAACGAGGACGTTGTATAATTCAAGTAGAGAGATGGAATTAGAATGTTTACTTGTCCTAATTTTCACACTAAAATGCTTAAATTATGCTAAAATTTAAAAAAAATTCAAGCATACTTTTGTGAAATTACTTGATGCATAACCCGCACACAATAACCCTTATTAGATATTGTGAGGATTTAACCTTATCCGTTTCCAAATGTTTACCCAAATTTCACAAAAATATGAGTTTGCCGGTGATGTTTTAGTCTTTAAAACTTGGCTTGATATATCTATTCGAGACCGCAATAATGAGTACTATAGATTTAGATGGAGTAACTTATTTAAATTGGTAAATTTTAGGTTTACACCCAAATCGCCTTTACATGTTTCTTATTAACTAACTATACTTGTTAGTTAACCCCCATATAAACCCTATTGTTTAATTTCATTTTAAGAGTAAGATACCCCAAAAATAACCCGTAGAGCCAATCCTTTAGGAACTACACCAATTATTTGTTTCATTACACCTTTACACCTTAGCCTACCCTATTAGATTAAATTTATTTTACAGTTGGCTACGTTCTAAAGTGTAAGAGTTTTGGTGATTTCTTGAGTCTTGTGTCTATTTTGGTTCGGTTTTGGAAGAAACTTTGCACATTGCAAATAGGTAAGAGTATAATTAAAGTCGCTCAGCACAACTCATGGTATATTTTACTACCATCGCAATTAATGATACGTCTGAAGAATGAAGAATTACCGAAGGAATTATCCGGAATTATTATGATCATGAAGATGGTGAAACTACATCATGTTTCGTAGTATAGTGTTAGCAAAAAAAATCGAAAAAATAAAAAATTGAAACAAAAAAAGAAAAGAAAAAGTTTTAAGATAATCGTTTCGCAACTACCGAAGGAATTACACGAAGGATCAATTATTTGTTGATACAAATTAACGATGTAGAGTATTGTATAAATTGAAGGGAATAATTCGCATTTCCATGTAAAGTATGTAAAGTATAGGATGAATGGGAAGTTGACCGTTACGGGAACGCCAACTTAGGTTATTGTTTTTTATCTATGATCAAGACGTTGTAAATAGTTGTGTCTTTATCATGGTAACGGACAGGAAAAAGTGTCTAGCAACTTGTATTTTAGACTTAAATCTATTTTCTTTGTAATTTTTTATTTAACAACAATTTAATTCCTTTTCCTAATCATTAACCATGGGTTTTACGCGAATGAGGATTTTATCGAGCGTGCATGTCTATTCCGTCGTTATGGCCATGTATGCATGTCTCAGCTGCCTTGTTGGTTTATTACTATTGGTGAAAGTTAAAAGATCCATACCCTATATTACTCTACTATTCCTACTCTTTAGCTTATTCGAGGTGGGAGTGAGCAGTCACATGTGTCTATCCCGTCGTTACGGGTGTGTATGTGTGGTCTTTGTCGCCCTCCTGGAATATTGGTATCGATAAAGATTAGTTAGAGTAATCAACCCCAAGCCTTATCATACAAACCCATATTTACCTTTATAAACTTGTTACTCCTTAGCTTTAGCGGTGGAGATGTGTATCCTTGCCAAGCTTATGATAGAATACTCGTCACGACCGAGCAATTGAGCGAATTAGTTACATGTTACCACATAGATTAGTTGAGTGATTTGAGTGTTTTCATCTTCCTATTTCGTGAGGTGTTTGGTTGTGTACTTGTAATAGATCAAATAAATGCTTTAACGGAAAATATCCTTAGGGATACATTTTTATAAACTTCTAAAGGCTACTTGAGGACAAGTAGGATTCAAGTGGGGGGATATTTGATGACATCAAATAACGTCTATTTTATAGCATCATTTATCCCATGTAATTAACCCATTTTGTATAATTATTGCAAAGAATTATTACTTAATCGTTTATATTTGAGAATTGCAGTAATTATGGAGTATTGGTGAAATATTAGCAAAAGGCGGCGCATTTTTGGAGCTTAAACAAAATATTTTATGAAGTTAATGATTCCAGACAACCCAATAAGATGTATCATAAAGGAAGAGATACGGGTATATTGCCTGCACTCACCAAAGACCACAAGGAAAGAAGGTCAATAACGCATATCCATAAGAAGTCATACGCCAAATTGTAAGATATAGTAATCAAATAATTTTGGAAGATATAAACCGTGGTCCCTACTCCAAGAAACTCCAATACGCCATATCCAATCCCTTAGATACGCCGTATCGAACCGACTTCCAGACCCTATAAATACAAACAGAAAAACGATTTTTTGTGTGCTAAATCATATTCCGATACTAAACATAAAAGTCGATTTCAAAAGAAGAAAAGAGTCAGAAGAGGTCTAGCAACGCATTCCATTCCCATGAAGACAACGTTAATTTCTAATCTTTTGTAATTATTCATTTTGGAATCATTCGTTAACTCGTAGTTTACCTTGGTCTAAAACAATTACTCTTGTATTAATTATGATGTTTGAAGGCTAATACCTTCGGGTATTAGCCATAATTATAAAGATCTGAATGTTTTGTTTTGTTTATATCTCGATTGCTTAATTTATCATTGAATGCTTGTTTATGTTTAGCAATTCTGTAACACCCCCAAATTTGGTCTTAGCGGAATAAGAGTCCGGGGCGTGTTACTTCTTAGATCAATAACACAAGATGTATATAGAACGACCAAAAAGTCGTTTAAAAACAATACATTGATTTACAAAGTATTTGTTTACCTAAGCCGAAGCTTCACTTGTCAACTGAGATCAAAGTAACAAAGACTTTCTAGCCAGATATCAGTTCTACAAAATTGTAATGCGACAAATCTTTAATGCATGAATCCAATCAAAACCACCAATGTATCCTTGCACCTCGTGCTTACTGAGACCCCTGAAAAACCTGTTTGTAAAAACGTCAAACAATAAGTGTTTGGTGAATTCCATAGGTTTTGATAAATCATATATGTAGGACCCACAATATTTCCAAGGGTTAATGACAATGCAACATATGCAGACAACATATATAAAATGTAATTACGTTGCCCTAAGCACATGACACTGAATCTGAACGTGTATGATACCAAATCAATGGCCTACATTGCGTGATGATGTACTAACCCTTAACATCCTATGTTCGACATGGTAATACGTTCGTTGCCCAGTGTATAGCCTAATCACCGAACGGGGATGTCATCCCAATAGATCTATCATAACATTCGCGCTCAAAGTCTAGTAATTACAGTTCATGATAATGGGCCTCAGATAGGGTTATCGCTACATTAGGCAACACTAATCATGAATAAGAAAGTATCCACTTGTGTCCGTTATAAAACATTGCATTTTTCTCACCACAAAAACTTTTGTAAAAACAAAGCATGTAGCATCAGAACGAGTGGGGACTAGTGAACTCACCTGAGTGAGCGAATAACAAGCGAATTCGCCAGATGAATGCTTTATTCACTATCATCGTCGTGCACCTGATTTTAATTTAGGTTGTATAAGTGCTTAATCTCACGCTTTGGTACTTACTACCATGCATAATTCTATATAGCTAATCACCATCTAATTGTTTTGGAAAAATTGTGTTTAATAAGTTAAAACGTTTATAATTACTGTTGTAGTAAAAACTGGCGAAACTTTCGCGTTTTAAGCCCGATTTTGACGTTTCTTATGCCCAGGCTTTCGTATTAAGACGAGTTATCGTAATTTGACATTTTCATATTTTTGACCCTCTGATGAACAGTACTTTTTACTGTTCGACTATCAGTTAATAAGTTATTTTTATAGTTTTAATTATCGTAAAACCCGTAAACGTCGTATTTTATTCGTTATAGCTCCGTTTTTAGTGATTCTTTCGAGCACGTTCTCGTAATTGAAAGTTCTACTTATTTATGAGGTTTAAAAAAATAAATATTTCTGTCATGAACAGTAACTTTTATAAAAATAGTTTTATAAAAGTATTAATTGTCGTAAACTCGCAAAATTCATAACTCGTTCGTTATTAATTGAAAAATTACGATTCTTATCATTTTGGAATCCTAAAAATATGTATTATTTGTTAAAAATACCAAACTTACAGTTTTGAATCTTTTTATAAAAAGTTTTTATAAAAATTCTTTTACGACTCCGTTTATTAACGTATAACTTGTTTTTACCGTAACTTTTTCGTTATTTATCCGTTTTTCAAGTTTCTTATCTTTTTGGAATCGTCGTGAGACGTACTATTTTATAAAAATATAAAGTAAATATGTTTAAATTCGAATTTTGGACAGAAGGTTGTGGTGATTTTCTTAAGTCCATTTTTAACCTTTGTTTTCATACTCTTCAATTTTGTAATCCACCACATGTCTTATATATCATATATGTTATATATCATACATATATTAGAGTCCATAATCCTATACAATGTCCATTTGTCCAAATTTATAAGTCCATCAATATCCTTATAAACCATAACTTTTGTACTTAACTATTTATCACTAGTTATATATATAACCATTTTTATACATAAACCAAGAGTGTACAAATCTTTCCATCTTTTTATAACCTCATTTTAGTGATCATATAACCTTACTAAAAGTCCATAATCCACATTAACATGTCATTTGCACTTCTTTTCCTTGTAACATATCAAGTGTACTTTATAAACCCTAATTTGTAGTTAATCATTTTTACACCAAAACAACATAGTACAATACTTTCTCATCTATTTTAACATGATATTAGCAATATCACAACATATATAATAGTGTACAAAATGATCATTACAAGTAAAAACTCCATTTACATGATAAAAATCCTAAATGGTGATTCAAGCTATAAAGATATAACATATGCATATAATGATAAATGTAAGAATATAAAGAGTTCTAGATGACCTTATGATGTATGAAGATGATGACAATCAAGTGCTAAACCCTTGTTTAGACTTAAAATCAAAGCTTGCACAATGAAAACCCTAGTTTTCCAAGTGAAAACCCTAGCTTCCTTTTTCTTGATTAAAGCTTAAATGCTTAGCCAATGCTTGGAAATACCTTAGAATATCTTAGGATGGATGTGTATAAGTGTGTATGGGTTGTAGAAAAATTGTTATGGATTTGGTTGGGAGTTGGTTGTAAGCCGTGGGCTTGTAGGTACCAAGAGAGGGTTTTTGTTTGATTTTTCTTAAGTAATATGAGTTGTGTGATGTTATCTCAATGCATGCATGTATATATGATATAAGATTAGTCAAGGAGACATAAAGAGGGTCTTAAGGGTTCCTTGGTCAAGGTCTTTGGTCAAATGTTGAAGAAGTTGGTTGTATGTCTCCTAATAGTTGAGATTATCTCATGAAAACTAGGAAGTGTGTTTTCTATGCCATTTTCTTTGTATGATTTGGTCCATATCCGGCCATAGTATGATATAGGTGATGTATTTTTGTAGTTTTTAGGTATTGGGTATAAATGTGGGTATTTGTTGAAGCGTAGAAAAGTTTTGGTGGTTCCGGGAGTGCCTAAACGCAATTTATCGCGAAACGTAAACACTTTACGCAACCAATAAAAATAAAATGAACAAAGTTAATAATTATCCTCAAAATAATTACTTAACCCTTGCTTGATGTAAACATTTAATTGTTTGATGCCCGTTTACATTGAACGCTAATTTTTAGCCTACGCGATTTAGCTTAACGTTTACGATTTAAAACAAACGCGTACAATACAAAAGATACATAGTAGATTTATCGTCGTCGTCAATGACTTGAAAACACAGGGTGTTATAGACTTCCCCCGTTAAACGAGCCTTGTCCTCAAGGCTTACGATGCAGCACTTGACGACGGTGCGGTCTTGGTGAAGAGGTGTGGGTATTTCTTCTTGAATTGGTCTTCACGTTCCCACGTGAACTCAGGACCTCTCTTGGAGTTCCATCGAACCTTGACTAATGGGATCCGGCTTCGCTTCAACCGTTTAACTTCACGGCCCACTATTTCTAATGGTTCCTCAACAAAATGAAGCTTGTCATCAAGATGAAGTCCATCCAACGGAACGGCTAATGGTTCGTCGGCATGACACTTTTTCAGATTAGATACATGAAACGTATTATGAACTCTGCTCAACTCTTCTGGAAGTTTGAGCTTGTAAGCAACCTCTCTGAACTTTTCTAACACCTTGAAAGGTCCAACATACCTAGGGTTTAACTTCCCCCGTTTGCCAAATGTACGACCCTTTTCCAAGGCGAAAATTTAAGCATAACTTTATCCCCGACTTGGAAGTCCATTGCTTTATGCTTTAAGTCAGCGTAACTCTTTTGTCGATTACGAGCGGCTTGCATCCTTTGCTTGATCTGGATGATTTTCTCAGTGGTCTCTTAAATTAGTTTTGGACCAAGGATTTGAGCTTCTCCAACTTTAATCTAACAAACAGGTGAACGACACTTTCGACCATAAAGTGCTTCAAATGGTGCGGCCTTGATGCTGGCGTGATAGCTATTGTT